>MU106096.1:0-180673 GCA_012274485.2 Sinapis alba
CATCAAAGTTATTGGAAACACAGGAAGCAACTCAACAAGAGAAGCTATCCACGCGACAGAACAAGGGTTCGCTGTCGGAATGCACGCTGCTCTTCACATAAACCCTTACTATGGGAAGACTTCAATGGACGGTCTTATAGCACATTTTCAGTCCGTTCTGCATATGGGACCGACGATTATATACAATGTGCCAGGTAGAACGGGGCAGGACATAGCACCTAGTGCCATACTTAAGCTATCTCGGAACCGTAACTTAGCTGGTGTGAAGGAATGTGTTGGGAACAAGAGGGTTGAAGAGTACACTGAGAGTGGGATTGTTGTGTGGAGTGGGAATGATGATGAGTGTCATGACTCGAGATGGGATTATGGAGCAACGGGAGTTATATCGGTTACTAGTAACTTAGTTCCTGGTTTGATGAGGAAACTGATGTTTGAAGGTAGGAACTCGGATTTGAACTCGAAGCTTCTGCCTTTGATGGGTTGGCTTTTCCAGGAACCAAACCCTATTGGACTCAACACTGCTTTGGCTCAGCTTGGAGTTGCAAGGCCGGTGTTTAGGTTACCGTATGTGCCGTTGCCTTTGGCTAAGAGGCTTGAGTTTGTGAAGATGGTTAAGGAGATTGGACGAGAGCATTTTGTGGGTGAGAGAGATGTTCAGGCTCTTGATGATGATGACTTTATCCTTATTGGTCGGTATTAGCATACTATACTTTCTTTATGTGTCAAAAAGAAAAAAAATTCTTGGGTTTTGGGTTACTTTGTTTGGTGTTTAATGAAGAAGAGATGGTTTGCATTATGTAGCTGATGGATGAAACTCATTCACTATATTCTATGGTCTTGTTTTGGTCTATGTTTGTTAACAACTTATGATTTGCTTTTGAAGTGTTTGTGTTGCGGTCGAATGAGGAAGAGACTTTGGTCGTACGGTACCATTAAACAAAAGAACACACAAACAGAGATTACATTCGAGATGAAACTACAAAAAACACTAAAAAAAAGATTAGATGTATACCAAGTAATAATACTAAACCCTTTTAGATAATAAGACTCTGGTATGTGTTTTAGAGTCTTTAGATTGGTGTTTTTGTTTTATGGAACAAGGGAAACGTTTTTGGTCTGAAGCAGAGAGAAGAGAACTTTGTTTTCTTGGTGAAGAAGAAGAGCTTTCTTTCTAAGTTTCTCGTTCTCTTGTATCATGTGTTGATTCTCCATGTAAAGCCTTAGATTGTTCATCTCCATCTCCTTTTCTTCCCGCCACATCTTTCTCCTTCTGCAAAACAAATAGACCATTAAAACGTTATAGTGACTCAGATAGCTTCAGAGAGCAGTGTGTGATGATTGAGACTGAAACCTGGAGAGGCGAGGGATACGAACGTGGGTTTGTGCTTTGAAGTACAAAACTAATCTCGTGGGTGTGTCTGAGAATGGTTTTGAAGAACTTAAACACATCTTTGGAGCTTGAAGAGAGATCATGAAAAGAGAGAGAGAGAAGAAGAACTAAGATGTGTTTGATCAGTGGGAGAGATATAGAGGCGTTATATAAAGATGAAAGTTTGTTGTAAGTTTGTGTTTTGCATTTTCTTTAGAGAGAGAGAGGCTCCTTTAGAAGGTAATGATGGCAAGAGAAGAATGATGATTACAAAGGGACAATGAAAGATGTTTATGAGGGAGAAGATGAAGAAGAACAAGAACAAGTATTAGCAAAAAAAAACAGTCTCTATCTATATTATATCGCTATCTTTTATCTTATATTTTACCCTTTGTTGTTAGACTGATACTCGTACTATTTAGAAGAATTGTAGAAGTTCACATAAAAAAACTCAACTCAAAGGTAAGAGGTACACATGACATGATGAAACAAACTATACAATTTTGGTTCCCTGTAACTTATGATAATGTCTGTTTGTCAACTTGATCACATGGTTTGATGGAGCCTTAAAAATGTAGGTGACAGTTAGTCAAATCTGTTTAACAATTGGCTATTCATATACACCAACAACTATTCCTTTCATTTACATATATACAATACATTCTAGACAGAATAAATTACTAGTACAAGCTTTAATTAGGTATAAATGGAATTTATGAATCTTTGACATAACCATTAAAATGATGATGTAACCTTTAGTTTCAAGGCTCATCTCTTGCTCCAAATTTTATTCGATTTTCGTCTATTAAATAAGAATGCATTGTTTGAAAATGCTTTGAAAATATTAAGTTGAAAATATTTAATTACAGAGATCTGATTATAAGTTAATAAAAACAGAAATGAATAAAATTTGAAATTTGTAAACACATTTTTAATGTTTACTTCAATACCGTTACACATACTATTACAATAAAATGGTTTAACCTTTTGTTGAAGAAAAGAATCAGTAAAGTGGGTTTAACCTCTGCTTGTTTTTGTGAGATTAACCTTAATTTTTGCACAAGACTTTACTTATTTATTAGTAAGAATTGTCTTGAGTGTTATGAAGAGATTTGGCAGGTTTTTTTGACTGGAAAAAGGTCAAATCATGATTAGTTGGGAGCCAAAGTAGTCAAAAAAGGTTAAGAGTACGTCAAAACCTCGATCTTCTTCACAAGTACAAGTGTTTCATCTTACTTAACCTTTTAAATCATTCTTCAAGTCTCTGTCTTCTTTCTTTCTTTCTTTCTTTCTTTCTTTGAGTTTGCTGTTTAGTGGAACTTTTATGAAACCTAATCCCGACTTTGCCCTTTGTCACGAAAGAAAAAGATTACGTACCCAAGCCACCAAGGTAGAGAGAGTGTAAATCCAGAATATTCAACTCATTGAAAGTCATATCTAATGATGGTTAATCATTCCGTTAAATACACACAAGAAGACTTACTTTCTAAAGTTTATTTAATTTCACTTGCTACCATTTGTTGTCGTTGTTCCCCGTCCAATAGTTTATATCCATGTTGAGATGTAGAATATTATTAAGATTCTTAGCTAATAAGCACTGTGCTTATATTTTCATTATGAGCCGCAGATTGAGTTAACTATACAATAAAACATTTAAACTTGATTAACACCATGTTAAGCAAATATTGTGTATCTTCCTTATCTATATATTGATACCTAGTCATATCGTGTTGTCTTGCATTCAAGAATCGGATGCAGTGACTTTTGTTTGAGCACATATACAATATTATACATGTATGTTAAATACACATTAAAACATAGTAACATATCATGTATGTATGTTTTGAAGTAAGTAGTAGTGGATAAAGTCATGGAGTACTTGAGTAGGAGTAGAAGCAAAAGCCAAAGCACATTTAATTTGGAAAACGAAACCATCGATTTGGCTTCTTCCTCCCACACAATCATCATACGCATTTGCCATAATAACCCCACTCGACGACGACTATAGACTCATCAACCATCATCATCATCATCATTTTGCATTATGAATTTTGTGGGCTATTTTCTCTACAATGCTCAAACCCAAATTCCACATGCACATATATGCCCAATCCCCTTCCATCTTTCTATAGCCCAATCAACACTCTTTATTTTGCAATCTCTAATTTATTTTATTTATTGCCAACATCCTAACTACCATATTAGATTTCTCTAAAACCCAGTAAAAATAAACACAAAGTATAGAACAAAATAGTCTCATGTGAAAAATCTTTTTCATATATAGCTAAATTTCATGACTATTCAATTAAAATAACAAGCTACACATTGACAAAAAAGACTACTCATTACATGTATTGATCATATACATGGAGAAAAAGGTTTAGAATAAATTGATGAGACCAAGGACTAGGACCACTAAAATAAAATGTACTCATTTCCTGTATTAATAATGTCAATAGAAACCCAAAATGCAAAGACAAACCAAGTAATAAGAGGCATCAAATGGAATTGGAGGAGATAGTCAACACCGAAATGAAACCCCATCCATCCACGATTCTCTAAAGAAAGTGTTCAAAACTTGTTATAATTATACTATTGATATTATCTCCACTACTATTCATACATATCCATCCTTTTGAGTATCTCACATACAACAAAATTGATCAAAGCTAACTACCTAAGAGAAATTTACTTCTAGAACCGATATATAACTTGTAAAGAGTTCATAAAATGCAAATAAATTTACCAGAGGTAGGAGAGGGTAAGAGTCCTGAAGTTGTTACTGCTTTCATAGTGATGAGATTGTTGTAAAAGGAGGAGATTCGACTCCTCTTCTCACCATCAGAGCCTCTCTTTTTAGTTTCAGATTATCCATTGATGATTCCTCTGACTTACTCTTTGCGCTGTCTATTTTTTAGCCACCATCTATCTAGCTTAGCCCTCTCCTTTCCCCCCTTCATTCTATCGTTGCTATCATTGCATCACATTATGGGGAGGCTTTGTCCTGAAGTAGACATCTCAAAACTTTCACATATATATTTTAATCAATTCATTTACCTTTGCAATTCCACGTAAATTACAACTCCACATGTTACAACCGTACCATTTGCCCTGGTCTATATCTACACTACACACCTTACTTCTAATGTGTTAGTTTTTTTTTCTTTTTGAAGATTTATTTGGAAAAGAGTGTAAGTTCATCTTGCTAAGTAGCTTTATCGTCTTCGTCCATTGTGTTCCCATGTATGTGATACCCACCAGCTTCATGTCTACCTTCACTATCGGGATTCAAAGAGTGTGAACTGTTGTCACCATTCATATACAGTGAAATAGGAAAACAATATTAAAGATAAAGAAAATGGCGATTATAGCCTAAGTCAATGGACTTGTTAATGGGCTTTCCGTTATAAAATTAGCCCATGAAGGGAAAGAAGGTGGACAAAAAATGTGACCAAGTTGAGAAAGTATTAGAAGAAACAGAATGTTATACTTCCAGGCCCAATGTTGACAAAATAAAATTGTACATCCAAATAGGAAAACAGAATTAAAGAGAGAATATTAGAGCACAAGTCAATAGAGGCTTGGTAATGGGCCTTCCATCATAATATGGGCCCATGCAGAGAAAGAAAGTGGAGGTGTAGTGGAGAAGCTGGACAGAGAGTAATCAGTCCGTGTGGCATTGTTTAAAGAGGGAAACACAACTCTTTTGGTCCGAAAAGTATTCAAATAAGGCTGAAAGTCGCTGACGCTTGTGTCAGAAAACCTGACAAGTGCCTTTAACTCTCTTCACACTCACCTCTTCGTCTTTCCTCTGTTTTCTTCTACTCTCTCTCTTCCCTATGCATTAAAACAGTGAAGAACAGACAGAGCAAGAGATTTTGGTATCTTGTTGAAGTTTTTTTTCTTTTTGGGAGGTGGGTTTTGTTTCTTTAGCTCGCTAGTTTCAAAAGCTGTCTCCTTTTCTTGAAAGGAAAAAGAAAGAAATACAGTTTACATTGTTAAGAAGATGCAGACCCCTAAAACAGAGGAGGATGAGAGGGAGAGGGGGAGGAAGAAGTGGCCGTGTATGAAAGCGGCGCAGTTACAAGAGTTTAGAATGCAAGCTTTGGTTTATAGATACATAGAAGCTGGTGTTCGCGTGCCTCATCATCTTGTGGTTCCTATTTGGAATAGTCTTGCTCTCTCTTCTTCTTCTTCCTCCAGTTACCTTATCCACCACAACCATCACTCTTCTTCCCGTAAGTATTGTAAAATTCTGAGTGTTTTAATTATTGGTGTTTGGTTAATTCATGAATCATGTTACTGGGTTCTTGAGGTTTGAGTTGCAGGAGTTACAAGATTCATGTACACAATTGTCTTTAGCTATCTCAGACTCTATAGGAGTTTATCTTCTGCTTTTATTAGTTGATTCTTGTTTGAGTTGCAAGAGTTAAAACATTCACATACACAAGAGTCTTAACTACATCTGAATCTGTTAGAGTTTCTGTTTGTATCAGTTGATTGATTCTTGTCTGGATTCAACAATGAATTAGTTTACCTGAAAAGGTTTGTGGTGTTGAGCTGCAGTGTTGAATGATAAGGAGGATCCTGAACCCACAAGGTGCAGGAGAACAGATGGGAAAAAATGGCGGTGTAGCAACAAGGTCCTTCTGTTTCAGAAGTACTGTGAACGGCACATGCATAGAGGCCGTAAACGTTCAAGAAAGCTTGTGGAATCTTCTTCTTCTTATGATGTTGCTTCGACCAAACGTGACAAGACTGATGGTTTGGCCAGTGGTGAGGCAATGTCGGTTTCTAGTAATGCTCAAGTTGTCACCATTGCTTCACTGCCTACTGCCAGAGTCTGTGATAACATCACTAGTCCATCTCTGGTCATCACCGAGTCCACAAACAAAAGTGTGAGTAATCTCGATAGGAGAAGAACGGTCACAGACATGAGATATAATGACTTCATCAAACAAAGAGGCGCGACTACGTGTGTTAGAGGTTTTCCGGTTCAAGGTATCATCATGATATCAAACTCATTACAGAACTGAGTTCACTACTTCATTGTTGTATGAATTGTTGACCTTTTGATTGTTTCATTACCAGGTTCTGAGAGGTTACCTTCTGTTCAGAAGTTCTTCCCTGAAGCTTCTGATACTTCCTTGGAAGCTGCAAGATTCTCAAGCAACAGGAAGAACGAAATAATTGCAAGAAGCAGAGAATGGAAGAACATGAATGTTAATGGTAGCTTGTTTCCTGGCATCCACTTTTCTCCAGACACTGTTCTTCAAGGTAATTCTACCACCATTTTAAGCTTTCTCACCGATGATGTTAATGGATGTGCTTCTTTTCTGTAGATCGTGGTGGGTTTGGTTTACAGTTACACAGAGTTGAAACAGACAGTGAACCAGGAAGGTGCAGAAGAACAGATGGGAAGAAGTGGAGATGCAGCAAAAATGTGCTGTCTGGTCAGAAATACTGCGATAAGCACATGCATAGAGGTATTAAGAAGAAGCATCCAGTGGAAACTACAAATTCACATGAGAATGCTGGTTTTATCTCATTAACTGTGAAAACAGCTACCGCTACATCTGTGTCTTGCAAAGATGGAGATGGCCAGAAGCTCCCTGTTTCAGCCATGGGAATTCCACTGTCCCGAGTTTCGGATGAGAAGAACACTAATAGTTGCAGTACCGACACCACCATTACTGACATAGCTTTAAGGGGTGAAGAAGACAATGAAGAGGTCTTGTCATTGTGTTCTTCAGGTGTTTAAAAGCACATAAAAGTTGTTGTTGAGGTTCTAATGTTTCTGTTGTTTCTAGTTTCTATCTATGGTCCTTCTTAATATGATGTGTTAGAAGTAAAAATATGTCAAACACAGGAGAATATAAGACAATTATATTGTGCTGAAATGAGAAAAATACATAAATGAATATGCGTTCTCTAAACTTCTGTACTTTCTTCCCACGACGTTAGATTACATAAAACCCAGAGATTGGGCATCAAATGAGGCACACACCTTTAAGATCTGCGTTCTTGACGATCCAGGGGTGTTGCATGATCTTGGTAAGAGAGAGTCTTTTGGAAGGATCCTTGACAAGAAGCTGCAGAAAATCATAAACAGTTTATGTTAATGCTCTATAACTCGTCTAGCAGGAGAGTCATTAGCTTAAGGTTTACCTGACTGATTAGATTCTTAGCTTCTGCTGAGACATTTGGCGTAGCAGGAAAACTCAGATCGATCTTAACAATTCTGCAAACCATTTATATATAAAACAACAACATCAGGAGATGAGGTTTTAACTTTTAAACAAAAGTCTAGTCTTGGCTTCTTCACCTCTTGAATGTATCTTTCTGACTCTCAGCTTCAAACGGAGGGTTACCATAGAGAAACTCGTAACACAGTATCCCTAGGGTCCAGTTATCAACGGCATGATCGTGATCTTTGTTTTCAACCATCTCAGGAGCTAAGTAATCTAAAGTCCCACACATTGTCTTCCTCTTGTTACTTGACTGCACTGACCACCCAAAATCAGCAATTTTCAACCTTCCCTGCAATGTATATCACAAAAACTAAATGACAAAGCTCCAGACTCTACAATGCAATACACTATAAACAACCAACCAACCAACCAACCATATACATACCTCATGATCGAGCAATAGGTTTTCAGGTTTAATGTCTCTGTGAATCACACACTTTCCATGACAATAAGCCAGTGCTTGACTAAGACTTGAAATGTACTGAATAATAAACCAAAGTTAAGGCTACTGATTGAGTTGTATTACATAATCAAGATTAGGCCTGGGCATAATATCTATAATTCGAAATCCGAACCAAAAAATCCGATCCGTACCTGGTCCAAAATGTATAACATATCCAAACCCAACATGAAAAAATACTGAAGAAACCAATCCGAACGCCTAAGCCTAATGAAAATGAATCAGGTAACATTGAGGAGACTTACAGTGGCGGCTTGTTGTTCGGAGAGATGACCGTTCTCTTTGAGGAGACCATAGAGCTCACCACCATGAGCGTACTCGAGTATCAAGAAGATCCTCTCGTCGTCGTCGAACCAACCGTAGAGACGGAGGATGTTTGGGTGCCTTAGGCTGGTTTGGATCTCCATCTCTCTCCTAAGCTGATGATGGAGTTTATACTTCTCGATCTGTTCCTTGAATATCACTTTCAACGCCACCACGAAGTGACTCTTAATCACACACAGTTGCAATTCAAAAAAATAGGTTTCAATTCCATGACAGTAAAGCTCAAAGCTCTAACCTAATCTTACGATACACTAGGAGAGGATTCACAGAGGAAGTCGTGTACCTACCTTGGCTTCGCGAGCGAGATAGACTCTGCCGAATTTGCCTTTACCTAATGGTCTACCGATCTCGAAATCTGCGAGGGACCATGGCTTATCTGGATTGCGAACGCAAGGATCTTCCGGTTTCTTATCCATTTCTCCGATCACCGTGACTCAGACGACAAGGAGAGAGAGAGAGAGAGAGAGAGCAAGAGAGCGTGTGTGATTCGAAGCGGAAGATAGAGAGAGAAAGAGGACGAAAATTAATTTGAAATTTGAAAGAAGAATCTTAAGAGAGACACCGATTCCATACGCAGCGTTTTAAGGGTTTAAGCAACTTCCACAACATTATCACAATTAACAACTAACATCAACTTTCTTTTTGGAAGTGTAAACATTTCAATGTTTTAAACTATACACTTCATATATTACAATAGTCTCAAATTTACAAGAGAAGCACTTTACTGAAGAAGGTATTTAATTAGAGCCAAACTCAGAGTTCCAACGTTCAAGCTCTTCCCATTTGCTTTTACTCAAGCTTGGTCTGATCACTGCCATCGACTTCCTAAAATCATCATATCTTAGCGGTCTCACCTGTAAACATTTATACATCAACTCATCAATCAAACAAACAAACAAACCTTTTCAACTCAAACAGAGTTCAAAATTGTTTTGAAAGAGTGTAAAAGAGGTTGGTTTAATACTTTATTTGCTTGGATGGTAAGAATATCAGCACCGAGTTCTCTGATTGGCATCATTGCAGCTTCTTCACACAATGCTTGTAGATCACTTCCTGAGTACCCTGTAACATTAAGTAACCTTATTAGTTTACTACACTGACGTAATCTTTATTCTGTTTCTTCTACAAAACTTGCCTTCGGTTTCTCTGACGATTTTATCAATGTCTCCACCAGATAAAGAGTGAGGCTGGCACTTCAATTTAGTTTTAAAAAGTAGTTTTCTGACGTTTGAATCCGGCAACGGTACATATATTCTCTTCACCTAACAAAGTAATAATAATCAGATTATTTACTAGGAATTGGTGTACATTAACATCCTGAAGGCGACATAGTGTTCTTACCAATCTTCTAAGCACTGCATCATCCAACTCCTGTGGCTTGTTAGTAGCTCCTGCAACCACATTACATCCAAATAAGTTTTATAGGGCAAAGGAGAAACAGAATAGATTTAAAACGATACTCAAAAGAGATGTTAGAATGCAGCTCAAGCACATATATATCAGACATGATGGTTAAACAGAGAGAAGACTTTGGTTTTGTTGAAGACTTGAATTAGCAGAAAGCATACCAATGACAATCACCAAATCATCAGGATTAGAAGTCACACCATCGAACTGGATAAGGAACTCTGATTTCAACCGTCTGCTTGCTTCATTCTCACTGACCGACCTTGTAGACATTATACTATCTATCTGAAAAACAGAGCAAAACACACACATTCATCTAGTTATGGATCTAGATTCAAACAAGTACATCTATCTGAATACAAACTAGTATGTTATTGTCTAGAACTCTGGTAAGACCAGGTTCTATGCCTAGTCAACATATAAGACATGAAAGGGAAACAAGTACTTACTTCATCCATAAAAATTACAGAAGGTTGTCTGGATATTGCAACTTGGAACAACGTTTTAACTAGCTTTTCAGCCTCACCCACCTGAATAAGTACAGTAAAGTCCTCCATTATCTACATGAATTGAAAATGACACAAGAGTAATAACAGAACCAGACTAAGCACATACCCATTTTGATGTCAAAGAAGATGCTGAGACATTAAAGAACGTTGCCTGTGACTCAGAAGCGACTGCCTTGGCAAGCATTGTTTTTCCATTACCAGGCGGACCAAAGAGAAGCAAACCTAATTAAAAAAAAGAAGAAAATTTAGGAAGAAACAGCATAGGAGAAGATCAATAACAAACCAAGCTTGCAATTTTTTCACCTCTAGCTGGTCTTCGTAGACCAGTGAATAAATCTCTTCGTTTTGCCGGTAAAATAACCATCTCCAGTAAAGCTTGTTTAGCTCCATCAAGTCCAGCTGCATTATTTCAGGATAAAGCGTTGCTTCCACATATATTGCTTAGAAAAAAGACATAACAATGTTGCCACTCACCGACATCATCCCACTTCACAGATGGACTTCTATCAACTATCGTTGTGTTTATCATCTCTACCAACTTATCATCGTATCCACTTCCAGATTCTTTCACAGGTTTTGGGTTTGTAGTAGCATCTTTAGGGCTCCTTGCTATTCCAGTACCACCTCTGGAAAGTGAAGTCTTTGGTGATGAAACTCTTCTATTTGACGATGTAGAGGAAACTGAAGCTGAAGAAGGAGATGGTATGGTTCTCTGCATAATCAAAGCTTAATTACCAAAACAGAAATACATATAACTTACATCTACAAACATCACATCATCCTTCCAACATTAAGAGACAATACCTTATTCTCAGACACTCCAACACCTTATAAAAACAAGACAAGCGTCAATGTGAATTCACTTATGCTTCTTCATAACATAAAAAAAAATCAAAATGCAGACACTCAGAATCGAACTCATCACCTGTACGCTTACCCAAAGCTTGCAATCTCCCAGATACTTGACTTTGCCATTTAGAAATCTTCTCTCTATACAGTCTCACCTTCTCTTTCTCACTACCAAACACAAGTCAACAAAACCAATCAAAACTCTTTTTTTATTTGAATACCAGGAGGTTCGGGTCCAAGCTCTAATCTAAAACCCCGAAACCACGTAATATTAGTTTCCTTCCACAACAAAACCAATCAAAACTCTTTTTTCTCTCTTTGAATACCAGGAGGTTCGGGCCGAAGCTAGTAATCAGAAAGGCCCGAAACCATGTAATATTAGTTTCCTCCACAACAAAACCAATCACAACTCTTTTTTTTCTTCTTTGAATCCCAGGAAGTTTGGTAATCCATCGAAAAGGTCCGAGACCACAGCAAATGTAATCTTAGTTTCGTTCCACAACAAAACCAATCAAAACTTATCAAAAACAATAACTGAATCTTAAGGGATATTGCAATGTCAATACCTGGAAGTAATATAGGAAGGAGAAGGAGTAGAGGTAGCTTCGTTCATGATCCTCTGAGCGTTTCTGTAATGAAGAAGCGCGTCGTCGTGTAAACCCCACTCTTCTGCCCTAACACCTTTAGCGATCTCCTCTTTCGCTAATTCGAAGTATCCTTTGAGCTTATACGCGACACGTTCGTTAGTAACCGAACCTCCATTAATACTGTTCATGGAATCGCTAGAAGAGGTTGATCCGGTGAGATCGCGTTTGGATTCTTCGTGACGATGATTGTTGTTGTCTTCTTCGGTGAAGATTGAGCTGAAGGAATCGATTATACCTTTGAGGAAACTCATATCTAACAACAAAAAAAAAAAACTGAAATTCAGACAACACGGTAACGATAAGTGAAACAAAGACATCAAAACGTTGGATTCGCTCACCATGTTTTTCTCGGATATTGAATTCATTGTCCGAGAGGAATCAAATCGAATCAAAATTATCGAATGAATTGGAAACCAAGAAAAAGACGCACAAGTAGAGAACATCAACGGAAGTAATAACCTTCTAAATAGGAAAGAGGGTTTGGCTTCGTTTTTGTAAGGCCGACCACTCTTACTATGGGCCTTGTTTTGGGTCCAATTAATCAATTCTTTTCGTAGTAAACAAAGGGGAAGAGTTCAAGGAAGAGACCATGGGGAAGCTAGTTTGGATAGTAAATTTGAACTAAAAAGTTATTTGAAGTCGTATTTAATTCTAGATGGTTGTTCATGTTATATTTACCATGACTCAAATTATTGAGTATGGAATAAGCTTTTTTCCCAAAACCAAGCAACTAGTTCCAGATTCACTGAAAGCTGAAATGGTTTCTCAACATTGTCTATAGCCTCACTACCACTAAGAGGGTAGAGCTTGCCAAGGAACACAACACTCAGTTCTTTCTATAGTTTTAACCATTTTTTTGGAAAGAGATGTTTGGATAATTCAACTATCATAAATGTTCCAGTAGCATTAGAATCCGAAGAACGTGACTAGTTTTACAGCCAGCTAGTACAAAAGAAAAAACAGAAGAGTAGCACTACAAAACTGAGTTCATTGCCCATCTTACTGCATGGTCACGGAAGGAATCTGAACACCTGGTCTTGAGGTCCATCCATTACGAGATCTGTAAGCTTCAATGGCCTCTAATCGCAGCCTCTCCTTGGAAGCACTCATAGGAGTCTTCCGTGCCTGTCAAATAATCATATAATCAATCCTTTGAACCAGATAACATAAGCTATATCCCTGAGATTTTCTTACAGTTAGAAACTCTATAATACCTTTGGAACAACGGCCAGCTTTGGTGGAGCTTGCACCACATCACCAAATCTGATCTCTTCATGCTTAGGGAAGTTTTCTCGGAGTGTATCTTCTGTCTTTCCTTTGTTCTTCTTTTGCTTCTTTGCCTCCCAATACCTTGCATTAAAAGTAGGATCATCAAGTCATCAAACTCAAACATAACATACAAGGTTTGGCCTTTAAGAGACTGAACAAAGCTGCTTACTTCTTCTTGCGTTCTTTCCTTTTGGACCGACCATCCAACTCTGCAAGTTCCTGTTCGAAACGAAGGTCCTTGACCTGATTCCTCTTTCTCTTTTTCTTCTTCTTGTCATCTCCCTTGTTCAAGGTTATATCATCTCCATCATTCTCATGATCAGAGGAGGTTGTGTAGCCCTCAGATTTTCCTTCTCCAACCACCTTTGCTTCCGACTTTGCTTCAGTCCCAGGCTTGACATTCTGATTATAAAAAATTCATATGTTTCACAAAGCAAAGAGTATAAATTTTTCCTCACATAAGTCATTCGCGGCGAAAAGACTACACTTTTAAGCAAAGAAAGGTGTGGAGAGTAAAAAAACAAATGAAAGGATTGCACTTTCTATAAAGTTGTGATCAAAATCAACGAAACAACACCATGATTACGTTGTTATATAGCACATAGTTCATTTGATTTACATGAATTAGAACGCAAAAAAATATACCTTGGCAGCATCAACTCCAGCTTTAGTATTCTTTTCTTTCTTCTCTACAACTTTTTTTGTAGAATCTACAGCAAGAGAACATGAACAAACAGTCACACAGAGAAATAACAATACACAGAGAAGAAACACAGAAGGGAAATAGAAGGTACCCTGAGGAGGAGGCGGAGAGGTGTAGTTCATGAGAACACGGAGCTTGGAAGGAAGTGCATCTTGCTTCGAACGATCAGGCGGCGGCGGGAGTCTTGCCGGTCCGCCGTGAGCAGCTAAATAGTTTTTCTCTCTCCTCTTCTTACCTTTCCCTCCCATCTCTCTCTCTAACGATTCGAGAGGCAGACCTACTTGTTTTATTAAGCTGCCGTCGACACTTGCAGGAGGCGACTAAATTGAGCCAAGGCCCATATCTGTAGCCCAATAATATCTATTTTTGGGCCAAGAGCTCAATAACCTCTCTTATTAAACCAAAAAAAAAAATCATATTACGAGTTCTTAATTTTCTCTCTATATATATTTTTTAAAAATTGTTCATTTCAAAAAGTCATAATAAACCTTTAAATCCCAGAGATTCGCCTATATTAATTTCTTTGTATTTTTACTAGATTTTATTTGGTTTTAAAAAAAAAATTGGTTCATCAAACTAGTAATTTACTCTAACACAATTGTTGAGAGTAAATAGTATAATCAACTTCAAAACGCCATTATCTTACATACAAAAAGTACAACAAATCTACACGAAGAAGGCAAAAGAAAGCATAAGCCTTTTTGGAAACTTCTATGAGATGATGAACAAGAACTATACCTTGTGATTATTATTTTTTATTTTGTGTATACGGTTTGATGGAAACTTTTGAAACATCAAGAGATAGTGCTGCTCTAGTACAGTGGCTACTTACATGCGCGTTTCTTGACGGGAACGGCATGTAACGGGTTGGTTCTATGTAATGTAATACCAAATGTCTCGTCCATGTCCAAATCCTCTGAAGCAACACCATTTGGAAGCTTCCAATCAAAGAAATAAAGAAGTGAAGCAAGCACGAGTGACACAGTCACCACAGCCAAAGGCAACCCTGGACAGATTCTTCGTCCACCCCCAAACGGTGTTAACTCATAGTCTCTACCTTTCACATCAGTCTCTTTACCCAAAAACCTCTCTGGCTCGAACCGGGTCGGATTCTCCCACACCCCTGGATCTCGTCCTATGGCCCACACGTTCACTAGAACTTGAGTGTCTTTACTCACCATGTACCCAAGAACCTCAACGTCAGCTTCAGCTTTACGTGGGACGAGAAATGGAGCAGCTGGATGTAAACGGAAAGTTTCTTTCACAACTGCTTGTAAATACGGCAAATATGAGATGTCAGACTCTTGAACGATGCCGTTTTCGCCAATCACACAATCCATCTCGGCTTGAGCTCTGGCTAGTGATTTAGGGTTCTTAAGTAACTCTGCCATTGCCCACTCTAGGGTACTAGAGCTTGTATCAGTGCCTGCTGCAAACATATCCTGACATATTATCCACATATTAGGAATAAAGGATTTATAAAATTGCATCTCTTATAAATTTTTCAAGATGGTAAAACATGTTAACTATTTTTTATGAGAGAACATCTTTTTCTAAGGAGAATCGAACCTATGACCCTTTAAACTTTTATTAAATGATCCAGAAATTTAATTATCCATTAGGTTAATTATTCGTTAGTGGTAAGATCTTATTGGTTTAAGGTGATGGTAAGACTTACCAATAGAAGGTGTTCAATATCATTATTGTCAAGCTCTGTTTCATCTCCTTCCGCTAGGACAAGAAGCGCATCTAGGAAATCACTGTCTGAGACATCTTTAGAGTTATTCAACGATTTTTCCGTCAGTTTAGCATCAATAAACCCACGGAAAACCCTAAACAATCTCTCCGTGCAAGCCTTCATATTCTTCCTATTACCTTGCAGATCAAGAAACCTCAGAAACGGGAAGTAATTAGCAGCGTCTGGTTTCCCGGCAGCTTCCATTGTGGCAATCACCGTGTCCCGAAATCTATTGGATTTGCTCGTGACGTCGTAGCTACCGAGATCAACCGAAAAAAGAATGTTTGATATGATATTAAGAACTGTGGTGAAAGATGCACGAGAAATATCAACAGCCTCTTCTCTCTCACAACGTTCATGCATGAAGCTCACAAGCTCTTGCACCTTCTTCATTCGCAGAGCTTTCGTCGCTTCCATACGCTGCGGTGAAAACAGCTGAGTTATCGACAATTTCCTCAACATCCTGAAACAAAACATAACAGCGATCCATTACTATAGTAGGGTAATGTGTTGCTCGTATGTTTGACTTGAATGATACTTTGTCAAAAAAAAAAATTGAATGTTACTAAATGAAGTAAAGTACGTATAAAAATACAAGGTTCCAGTACAAACAAATAAACTACCATTTGAAAATATAAAACTAAAGCGATGTGCAAAAGAAAATTAAAAAAATTTGATTTGACTATATAATGTTTTCCCCCCGTTATATATAGTTTAACAAATTATTTGGAAATAAAACCTTAAGCTTTGTGCTTGTACCTTTTTATTTTTTCTGCATTTATATAAGAAAGCCTAGGTTGTTCAAAAGAAATAAATATAAGAAAAGCCTTTAGTAAAAAAACAAATTATTTGGAAATGGTAAAAGTAAACACGAAATTCAATCGAAAAATAAATAAAATAGAATTGCCTTTAGTTTACTTATACTAATTAATGCATTTAGTTTAGTTTATATCTAAACAAAAGACTTTACCTCCTAAAAGAAGACTTTACCTAGCTAGCAAACCCAAAAAACAAAATAATACAACTAAAAACAATATGATATTTTAGTTATAAGAAAAACAATATGATATTTCGTTTACGTATTTACAATTTTATTTAACAACTGAGTAAAAGTTTATAACTAGTGACTATATATGTGTTTCAAAAAAAAAAAAAAAAAAAAAACTAGTGACTATTCTTTACTTATTTATGCAATTAACATTTGATCAAAGATTCGTTGCAATTAATTGGTTAGCAAATCTTAAAAAACAAAGAGATCATAGAAAGAAAAAAAACGGTATTAGTTATACCTCCAACGAGCAGACGACGCAGGAAGCCAGATGACAGAAACTTCATGGTGACCAAACGACCGTATCGAGTCAGTAGACTTACGTCCAGACAAGATTTGGTCGTGTGTTCTTAGAACCTCTCTTGCAGCTTCTGGTGAAGTTATGACCACCGAGTTTAAAGATCCAAGCTTAAGGCTCATTACTGGTCCATATGTTTTTGAGAGGTCGGCTAATGAGCGGTGTGGGTTCTTACCAACTTGGTGAATGTTTCCGATGAACGGTAATCGTGCAGGTCCAGGAGGTAGCGTGGCGGTTAGGGAAGAGCTCTGTCGGAATCTTGCCGTGATGAAGACAAGGAAACATGATGAGATAAAGCAAAAGAGCAAGAACATAGCATTTTCTGAAGTGATGTCCATCTGATGTTTGTCAAGTGATCGAAGAGTCTATATAAACACATCATAGATGTGTAGTTGACCATAAGAATTGTGTATTTGTAAGGGTATATTAGAAATTTTAGGTCCAAAATCCACCGCAATATCTGCTAGTAGGCTAATACTTAGTCTAATAAAAAGCCACATGATGTTTTCAATTATATTTTCTTGATTTTGAAACTTTTTCAATTATATTTCTTAGACTTCAAATACTTTTTAATAAATAGCCTATAATCAATAATAACATATTCGACAACGATCTATTAACATACACAAAGGTGTTAAGTGTAAACAGACGCTATGCTGAAAAGTTAAGAAATGTCACTACGTTGATTTTTTCTCAGGTGATAGTTTGAGCTTATTTATAGGTTTTTCCAATACATATAAACATTATTAACCAACAAAAAAAAACTACAAATGTTTAAACTAGTGGCGGTTTTTTTTAACCGGAACCGCATGTAACGGGTTGGCCTTGTGCAAAGTAATACCAAAGTTCTCATCCATGTCGACAGTGTTTGGAAGCTTCCATTCAAAGGAGTAAAGAAGAGAAACAAGCATAAGAGATACCATCTTCACAGCCAAAGGCAATCCTGGACAAATTCTTCGTCCGGCCCCAAACGGTGTAAGCTCATAGTCTCTACCTTTCACATCAGTCTCTTTCCCCAAGAACCTCTCTGGCTCGAACCGGCTTGGGTTCTCCCACACGTTAGTGTCTCGTCCTATGGCCCATACGTTCACCAGAACCTGAGCATCTTTAGGCAAAAGATATCCAAAAATCTCTACATCAGTTTCGGCTTTCCGGGGGAGAAGAAGAGGAACAGATGGATGCAAACGGAAAGTTTCTTTCACAACCGCTTGTAAATATGGAAACTCTGAGATATCAGGCTCTTGAACCAACCCGTTTTGGCCTATCATACGTTCGATCTCAGCCTGAGCTTTGGCCATCGTTTTAGGGTTAGCAAGTAACTCTGCCATTGCCCATTCTAGGGTACTAGAGCTTGTGTCTGTGCCTGCTACAAACATATCCTGTCATATACTCACATGTCAGTGATCTCGATATATAATAACAAATTATGAAATTCCAACCTAATTACATATGTCTAAAATGTCTTTTATATAATCACATCATCTGTAAAATACAAGCTTATCGAGGACCAACACTAATATAAAAAAAATTAGAACCAATCTATTTATCACTAATTGATTTTATATTGGAAGTCATCGAGCACCAACACTAATAAAAAAAAAATTAGAACCAATTGATTTATTGTCAATTGATTTTATATTCAAAATCATGATAAAACCTGAATCTAACATCATCATACCTTTGAGTTTTGACATATCCATTTATGATTTGTTGAAATACTAATTTAATGAATTTTTATCTCAGACGTTGATTTCATTAGCCTAGAAGTTTTGACTATGTGCAAGATAGTAGGACGACGTACCAGAAGAAGGTGTTCAATATCAGTATTGTCAAGTTCTGCTTCATCGAGAAGCACATCCAAAAAATCACTGTTGGCAGCATTTTTTGGATTATTCCCCAACGATTTTTCCAAATTTTTAGTGTCGATGAACCCTCGGAAAACCTTAAACAATCTCTCTGTACATAACTTCATCTTCTTGCTATTACCTTGCAGATCAAGAAACGCAAGAAACGGGAAGAAGTTAGCAAGGTCTGGGCTCCCAGCAGCTTCCATGGCTCCAATGATTGAGTCATGAAATCCATTGGAATTTTCCGAGCTGTAGCTACAGATATCAACCGAGAATAGAATGTTTGATATGGTATTAAGAGTTGTGATGAAAGATGCACGAGAAATGTCAACAGCTTCTTCTCTCTTGCTGCTTTCATCCATGAAGCTTACGAGCTCTTGCACCTTTTTCATTCGCAAAGCTTTTGTGGCTTCAATACGTTGTGGCGAGAACAGGTGAGCCACCGATAGTTTTCTCAATAGTCTGAAACAAAACATAACAACAATTGATTACTGTCTTTAAGGGTCTTTGTTGCGTTTAATTTTAGTGTTTGCATATTACTTCTTCAGTTTTACAAAGATAAATGCAAAAAAAAATTGTTCAAAAATACATGTTTAACGTTTTATATACATTTTTCAAATAAATAAAAACCCATAAAAATAAATAATATTTTATTCGGTTTTCTGTTATCATGTTTTTGTATCGTCTACAGCTTACTAAATTTTATTTGAGTTATGATAATTATTGTGTATATATATATAATATAAAGGAAACATTTTATCTAGCAAAGACAAATAAAAAAACTACAACAAAAAAATTATATGATATGGTCTTTTTTTTTTTTTTTTTTTTTTGTCAACATTTTTGATTCGATTACAAGGAGTACAATTTTTTTGGCTCATCACGTGGTACAAACACAGATACATGGATACACGTGTAAGCAAAATAAAAAACATTAAGCTAGGTGGCAAAATTAATACATGCAAATCGGGCTTCACTGTAGATTCGCCGCCGGTAGTTCTCATCTTCAAACCACCGCCTCTTTCAACATGTGCTCCACCACTTAGCTACTATCTTCCGTTTTTGTACTCCTTAATCTCCGATCTTCCGCCATAGCCGCTGCTTAAGATCAAAGCTTCTATCCTTTCCGGTTAATAAAGCAAGAAAAAACAACTGATTGAAGAGTAGAATCTTCGTTAGACCATCCTTGCTCAAGGGATGCCAACTCTACTGATCTCCCTTAAATCAGCTAAAATATTTCACAACACATTTTTCTTCCATCAAAGATACTTTACTCTTTTGTTGTATCGAATCCATATTTTATGGATGAGTAAAGATTGACTCTTGTCCATAAGGAATATGTGCATAACCTTTGAAGAAGAAGTCTTGATCCAAGCAAAAAGGGAATTTAAAGAATTTGCGGA
Source organism: Sinapis alba (assembly GCA_012274485.2). Lineage (NCBI taxonomy): Eukaryota > Viridiplantae > Streptophyta > Magnoliopsida > Brassicales > Brassicaceae > Sinapis > Sinapis alba. The sequence goes on from MU106096.1 coordinate 20,123, forward strand.
AGAGGAGAATCATTATGTAGAACTAAAAACTCTAATCACAAAGATCAGAGTAGTTTATTCAGAGCAAAACAAAAGTCGCCAAGCGAATATGTACTATATCGCCAACGCGAAGAAACAAAATTCGGCTAACCCGAAGTAGATATCGATCAAAAGATCGAAAAATATCTTACAAACAAAAAGATTTAATTTTTCCTCTAAAAGATATTGGAAGTGTTAAGAGGAAGAATTGAGAGAAACCATTCTCTCTCTAAGAAGAGAGAGAGGCTCCCCCTTCCTTATGAACATTATATGATATGGTCTTTAGTTTGCGTTTATAAGTTAAAACTTATAACTATAGTCTATCTTAAAATGTAAATAAATAATCTAACCACTAAAAGCCAACGACAATACACTACATATATATGTGCATATGATAGAAACAATCAGCCAACTTGAGAAAAATAAACAAAAACTCATAGAAAATAATCGATAGTAGAAAGTACCTCCAAGGAGCCGACGACGGATGAATCCATGCGACGGAAACTTTATGGTGATTGATGGATCGTACCGCGTTAGGAGACATACGGCCGGACAAGACTTGATCGTGTGTTCTTAGAACCTCTCTTGCAGCTTCTGGTGAAGTTATGATCACTGTGTCTAAACGTCCAAATTTTAGATGCATGATTGGTCCATATGTTCTTGAGAGCTCCGCGAATGAACGGTGTGGGAGTTTACCGACCTGATGAATGTTACCTATGATCGGTAACCGAGGAGGTCCAGAAGGCAGCATGGAGGATCGGGGAGAGCTCCATCGGAATCTCACCATCGTAAAAACAAAGAAACATGATAGGATAAAGCAAAAGGGCAAGAACATGTTTTCTGAGATAATTTCCATCTTTGTTGTTTCTCAGTTGATAGAACCTCCAAAAGGTTGTCTAACTATATAATATTTCTAGTTTTTAATATTGGTAGTTTGACAACAAATATGGTATTATATATATTATATGATTTTTACAATGCTTAAGAAGTTGGTGGTAATACATGTTACAAACTTTGTCTGAATCAATTATTGAGGTATACCTCAATAATTGATTTTTTTCTGGTTAAATTTTTTTAATTATTGAGGTATATGTAAAGAAAATAAATTCATTAAAATTTATTATAAAACTTTATTTATTTATTATAAAGTTATGTGGCATCTGACCTTTGGTTAGAACATTTTTATTGGTTAGACAACCTAATTCTGTTAACAATATTCCCTTTTTCATAATAATAGATTTTTATTTTTTTGTATACCGATAAAAAAATTATAAATTTTTATCTAGTTTATTTTGTTTGAGTAAAAATAACAATATATACATATAATTCAACTAATTAAGTATTACATAATATAAATGGTTTAAACATCAAATTATATTTATTTTTTATATAAAAACTTGAAAATTTTATTTAAAAAGTTTTTTTTTTAAAAATACTATTTAAAATGAAACGGATGAAATAATATTTTAACTGTATAACTATATTTATTTATTTTTAATAATTGAATCATCAGATAGTAAACCTGGTGCTATCTCCCACCTCTATTTTCCTTTTGTACTTTTCTGTTTTTGTTTTAAGACAATTAAATACTTACATCGTGGATGACATTATCAGTTGAATGTCCTTACTTATTAATGGCAGTTAATGCCTTTGTATCACTATGCATATCTCGAGGCAATCAATTAAGGTGAACCAAATCCCACAGAATGCAGTGAGTACTTGAGGCATTAAAAACTACACGTGGTTTGACATATAGTAGTCGCTGCGATAGCCATCGGTGTCTGAGAAATAGCATTCACCTTCTTTTATCTCTTCTATATTTTTGTTGGCGTTTTATTTTTGAGTTGTGGTGGTAGTCGCTGAGATTATTAAAAGAACACGATCACTTGTCACACACAAAAAAAAAAAAAAACTATAGGGGGGACGGGGGCCATGTAACTCTAGGAAAAAGAAATGTTTTGTTTCTCAATTATAAGGCGATAATAATTAATTACAACATATCCATAACGATCTGTAAAGTTACCACCACAGTGTTAAACAGTAGGCTATGCTGATAGATAAGTTTGTATTCAAAACGATTAAGAAATGTTTTGCGCTTATTTTATTGTAGCGGTCCCAATAATAATTGCATAATGACAAAGACGAATTGTATATTTGTCATCGTATTATTATATCCAACTACACAAAGTATACCCTGATAATATTAAATAGCTCCGGTAGTAACTTTTACTGTAGTGTAAATTTCATTAGTTGAAGATCATTTAGCTACAAAAAGAAAACATACCGGCACAAAAATACAGTTGGTAGGCTTAGGTAAGACTTAAATGGGTAAACATATAATTGAAGATCGATGAGGTCCAAACATTATGAAATGAAAACATTATGCTGAGTTTATAAGGATACACAGTGCCGTGCCAAGGCTTTGAGGGGCTTGAGGCAAAATTTAAATATTTATTCTTTTAGTGTCAATAAAACTTATTAAAAAAAAAAAATTGTTACGTTGGTTTTGAACTCGGGATTAGAAACTCAAAAACCAAACTTCTCCTCCCATTAACCACTATACTATAGTAGAATTCTGAAATTTGGGGCCCTAAATTACAGATTAACATTGGGGGCCCTAAGGCAAATGCCTTTTTCACAATATAGTAGGCACGGCTCTGAGGATACACTAGAATTAAGAAATGAAAACATTATGCTGAGTTTATAAGGATACACTTAGAATGAAATCCACTTTTATTTTTTGAGAGTATTTATTTTGAGAAAAATATAGAGGTTGATTATAAATAGTCTTACAAATGTTTAAACTAATGGCGTTTTTTTTTAACCGGAACCGCATGTAACGGGTTGACCTTGTGCAAAGTAACCCCAAAGGCTTCATCCATATCAACGGAGTTTGTAAGCTTCCAGTCAAAGGAGTAAAGAAGAGAAACAAGCATAAGAGATACCATCTTCACAGCCAAAGGCAATCCTGGACAAATTCTTCGTCCGGCTCCAAAAGGTATTAACTCATAATCTTTACCTTTCACATCAATATCTTCTCCAAGAAACTTCTCTGGCTCGAACCGGGTCGGGTTCTCCCACACTTTAGGGTCTCTTCCTATGGCCCATACGTTCACCAGAACCTGAGCATCTTTAGGCACAAGATATCCAAAAATCTCTACATCTGTGTCTGCTTTCCGCGGGACAAGTAGAGAAACAGATGGATGCAAACGGAAAGTTTCTTTCACAACCGCTTGTAAATATGGAAACTCTGAGATATCAGGCTCTTGAACCAACCCGTTTTGGCCTATCATACGTTCAATCTCAACCTGAGCTTTAGCCATAGTTTCATGGTTACTAAGTAACTCTGTCATTGCCCATTCTACGGTACTAGAGGTTGTGTCCGTGCCTGCTATAAACATATCCTGACATATAAATACAACTTATGTGATTCCAACTCAAAACATACCTTAAAAAATGTCTTTATTTAATCATATCATTATACTTTTGATATATCCATCTATAAGTTACTGAAATATTAATATAAATCAATTTTTTTTTATCTAAGAACTAAAATGGTAGGACTTACCAAGAGAAGGTGTTCAATAACATTATTGTCGAGTTCAGCTTCATCCCCTACAGTGAGATCGAGAATCGCATCCAAAAAATCATTGTTGGAAGAATCTTTTGGATTATTCGGCAATGATTTCTCCGCGGTTTTAGTGTCAATGAACCCTCGGAAAACCTTAAGCAAACTCTCTGTACATAACTTCATCTTCTTGCTGTTACCTTGCAGATCAAGAAACGCAAGAAACGGGAAGAAGTTAGCTAGGTCTGGTCTCCCAGCAGCTTCAGTGTTTCCAAGAACTAAGTCTTGAAACACGTTGGATTTTCCCGAGCCGTAGCTACCAAGATTAACCGAAAACAAAATGTTCGATATGATATTAAGAACTGTGGTGAAAGATGCACGAGAAATGTCAACGGCCTCTTCTCTCTCACTACACTCATTCACGAAGCTCACAAGCTCTTGCACCTTCTTCATACGCAGAGCTTTTGTGGCTTCGACACGCTGCGGTGAAAACATCTGAGTCACCGAGAGTCTTCTCAACAGTCTGAAATAAAACATAACAAAACAATTGATCATTTCTGTCTTAAGGGATCTTTGTTGCGTTTGCTTTTAATGAGCTTACAAGATTTTGGTGTAAACACATTTGAAATTGTAAAAGTAAACACGAAAAGCAAAAGATAATTATAATTATAATATACAGAAAATATGAAGAACCTTTTCTAACTAAAATTATGTTCGGTTTTTCTGTTATAATATTTTCTGTATTGTTTCTTCAAAAAAAAATATATTCTGTATCGATTACAATTTAATATCGACTACAGTTCAGAAAATATTATATTTTCTGTATCGACTACAGTTTACCAAAGTTGAATTTGAGTCATGGTAATTATTATATACAGAAAATACATTAAAAACAAAATTTACCCAGCAAAAACAATCGCAAAACTACAACTAAAAAATATTTGGTCTTTAGTTCGCGTTTATCATGTAAAACTTATAGAACAATTCTTTCAAATAGTTTTTTTTTTAAAGTTTTTATAACAAAATAGTATTAAAAAAAGAAAATAACCAAAATAATTTATTTTTGTTTTGAAATTTTTAATTTTTGTTTTTTTTTAAATTTGAAACTCTACCTCATAAACTTCACTTTTTAACTCTAAACCATAAGTTTAAATTAGTTAACGCTATAGGTAAAAGTATTTATTTATTTTTTAATGAAACATATTGGTCATTTTCTTATTTGAGTGCTATTTTTGTGAAAATAAACTAAAATAAGATATACTAGGAATTTTTCAAACTTTATAACAATAGGGTATTTTCTGAAAATGTAAATAAAATAGTCTAACTACTAAAAATCCAACAGCAAATACAATTTTTTTAGTAGCCAAACTCGAGAGAAAATAAACAAAACCCCATAGAAAAAGAATCGATGGTATATTATTATACCTCCAATAAGTCGACGAGGGATGACTCCAGGCAACGGAAACGTTCTGGTGATTGATGGACAGTATCGAGTTAGGAGGGCTACGTCCAGACAAGGTTTGATCGTGTGTTTTTAGAACCTCTCTTGCAGCTTCTGGTGTACTTACTATCACTGTGTTTAAACGTCCAAATTTGAGATGCATGATTGGTCCATATGTTCTCGAGAGGTCCGCGAATGAACGGTGTGGGAGTTTACCGATTTGGTGAATGTTACCTATGATCGGTAACCGTGGAGGTCCAGGAGGCAGCGTGGCCGACCGTGGAGAGCTCCGTAGGAATCTTACCGTAGTAAAAATAAAGAAACATGATAGGATAAAGAAAAAAGGCACGAACAGGTTTTCTGAGATAATTTCCATCTTTGCTTTTTTAGTTGATAGAAATTACAAAAAGTTATCCAAATATATAATATTTTTAGTTTCTACTTTTAGTTTGAATCAACTATTGACTATTAAAGTTAGCAGGAAAAAAACCAAAAAAAACTATTGACTATTGCGGTATAATTAAAGAAAATTGTCGATGGAACAAAATATATAAAAAAACTATTGACTATTGCGGTATAATTAAAGAAAATACGTCAATGGAATAGTCTTATAAGACTATATACATTTAAAAATAATCCACATTTTAGAAAATAATATTTTCTAAATAATATTTTTATAAAATAATAATGGTAAATTGTAAATTTTGAAAAAAATAATTGTACTTATTAAATTTTGATTGGTTAAAAATTGTATAATCACAAAAAATATTATTGTATTTGTAATCAAAATTTTATATATATTCTAATATATCTATAAACTCTTAAACATACTATTTTTATGAAAGTAAGATTTTTTAAAACTTTTTGTTCTACAAAAATAAATCTTTATACTTTAAAAATATTAAAATAAATAGTAAATTAAATTGTGAATATTAATTAATTTTTAATATACATAAATGCTTTAGAAAAATTTTCTTTCGAAAATGGAAGGATTACAAATTTTTTGAAAAGGAAAGAATACTTATTTAATTTCTTTCGTATGGTAGCTGTATAAATATCAATTTAATATTTTTGTAATTTTTCATTTTGGAAGCAAAATATCTAAAATGACTTTTTTTTTTTGTCAACATCTAAAATGAATTGAGTTATCGGAGGTCCCACAAATTTATTAAATTTATACGTGGCACTCGATCAATGGTTGCAGTTTCAACGTTATTTTTGCATTTTTTATCGACCATGCATTTCTCGGGCTAATTAACTAATGAGCCGTCAAATCCCAAAGAATCCAATGAATACATGAGGTGTTAAACTAGTAGTAGTTTGATTTTTCCATTTTTGATTTTTTGTTTTTGTTTCCATTTTCGGCTCTTAAATTGACAGAAATTTCTTTGTGGTACCATAGCCTTACTTTTATGCTTAGCATAAATTTCTTTGCGAAATGTTTACAATGCATTAAATAATAACGACCAAGATAGTGGGTCACTAAAACCCGTTATGTAGTTTTCAGTAACCTGAATGGAGAAAAAAAAATAGCACCAATGTTACTGAGTGTCTAAGAGAATACAAAGGCATTTCTGAAACTGAAAACTAAAATCAAACACAAACCAAAACTGACTATATTAATAACCAGATTTCTGAAAGTAATTATATATTTATATTCGTATTAAACAAAAGAAAATGTAGCTTTAGCAATGATCAACTAATGACTCGTTTCTTGACAGGCACAGCATGTAACGCATTGGTCTTATGCAATGTGAGACCGAAGCTCTCGTCCATATCCAAGTCCTCAGAAGCGACACCGTTTGGAAGCTTCCAGTCAAAAGAATAGAGAAGAGAAGCAAGCATGAGAGGCACTGTCTTCACAGCCAAAGGCAACCCCGGACAGATTCTTCGTCCTGCCCCAAACGGTGTAAGCTCATAATCTCTACCTTTCACATCAGTCTCTTTCCCCAAAAACCTTTCTGGTTCGAACCGGTTCGGATTCTCCCACCTACTCGGGTCTCGTCCTACAGCCCAAACGTTCACCAAAACCTGAGTGTCTTTAGGCACATGAAACCCAAGAATCTCCACATCTGTTTCTGCTTTCCGTGGGAGGAGAAGTGGAGCAGCTGGATGGAGACGGAAAGTTTCTTTAACCACAGCTTGTAAATAAGGAAGTTGTGAGATATGTGACTCTTGGACGACACCATTTTGGCCTATCACACTATTGATCTCGTCTTGAACTTTTGTCATTGTTTTGGGGTTTTGGAGTAGTTCTGCCATTGCCCATTCCACGGTACTAGAGTTTGTGTCTGTGCCGGCTGAAAATAAGTCCTGCACATGCATTCAAATACTATATATAGTTAAATTCATATACTAAAGGTGCAATTGCCTACACTATTATAAGAATAAATTGGCGGAATTTGATATATTGCAAAAGAATTTCGATTTTAAGTGAAAATTAGTGGAGACCAATTCTACTTATTCTGCTAGACAGAATGACTGAATTTGCAAAGATTTTTTTTTTTAAAAAAAAGTAGATGAATCAGTTTGTAAATAAAAGTATTCCTCTTTCATCTTTGATTCTTTATTCCACTTATTTATTCCACTAATTCCTCCATTAATAACCCTTTTTTTTTTTGCTCCAAGATAGTATAGATTTCAGTTATTCTAAATTTGCATTTCATTGAAATTTTTAATAAATTACTTTGGCATACATATATACTCCATTAGGAGACTGATGTGTTTGAATATGAAGAGATTGATTAAAAAAAATAGTATCTCAAAACTAATTCGACACCAAGATGATTATCTTGTATGATTAATTTATATATTAGATTATTTAATAATGTTCATTCACGTGACCATATGGTCCATCTCATGCAAAATAAGAGAAAACTTACGAGAAGAAGGTGTTCTATCTGATTAAGGTTGAGTTCAGCTTCATCTCCTTGGTTGAGATCAATAAGCGCATCCACAAAATCACTGCTCGAAACATCTTTCTTGTCTGTCCGCAATGAGTTTCCCTTGACCCGAGCATCGTACAACCCTCTGAAAACCCTAAACAACCTCTCCGAGCAGTCCTTCACCTTCTTTCTATTACCTTGCAAGTCAAGAAATCTCATAAATGGGAAATAGTTAGCAAAGTCTGGATTTCCTATAGATTCCATGACACCAATCACCATGTCCTGAAACTCACTGGACCTCCTCGAGTCGTAGTTACCGAGGTCGACTGAAAACAGAATATTCGAAATGATATTGAGGGCTGTGACGAAGGAAGCACGAGAAATGTCAACAGCTTCTTCTCTATCACTGCATTCACTCACGAAGTTGATGAGTGCTTGCACCTTCTCCATCCGTAGAGCTTGGGTGGCCTCGATACGCTGTGGTGAGAACAGCTGAGTAACTGATATTTTCCTCAACAGCCTGAAAAGTATAACAATGATTTTTTAATCAAATACAAAAATCTATTGGTTCTGTTAAAGTAGCTATATGTTGTGTATAGACAGTCATCTAGTAAAATGAAGATGATATTTTAGTAATGGCCTGGATAGCTAAGTAGGTAGAGCAGAGGACAAACAAAAAGACTATCATCAGGCAGGCCCGGTCCTTTGAACCTATACCTAAGAAACATTGGTATGTGACCTATAATCTTTTACAGTTGTTGTTGTTAGTAGATAAAATAAAAAATGAATTACATATTTCAAACATCTTACAAAATAAATTTTAAGGTTTAGCTTCTTATTTATATAAAATTAAAATGAAAAAATAAATTTTAAATTGCTAGATATGTATTACTTTTGAAGAAATCGTAACTTTTAATTATACATTAAATATTTTATCAATTTTATAATTATTTAGGGCCCAAATCATTGGATCCAATATATTTCATTAGGAAAGAAAAAAACTTAGCGTGGTTACCTCAAACCACTTAGACCGGTGTTTCATCGGCGCTAGCTGCCTGATTTGAGTTCAAGTCTAGTGCTACGTTTAAGGAGAACGATTTTACCATTTGTGGATTTACCACAAGTCTTATCTAGTTGTGGATCGCGAAGATCATCTTGGTCAAAGAAAAGAATGAGTTACCTCCAAAGAGGAGACGATGGATGAAGCCAAGCGACGGAAAAAGAATGATGATCAATGGATCGTACGGCCTCATTGAAGTAGCGTCCAGACAAGATTTGGTCGTGTGTTCTTAAAACCTCTCGTGCAGCGTTTGGTGAAGCTATGACCACCGTGTTTAGACATCCAAGCTTAAGACTCATCACTGGTCCATATGTTTTCGAGAGGTGGGCGAATGAGCGGTGTGGGTTATTCCCTACTAGGTGCATGTTTCCAATGATGGGTAACCGTGGAGGTCCCGGAGGCAGCGTTGCAGCACCACGAGAGCTCCTTCGGGATCTTACGGTGGTTAAGATAAGGAAACATGATAAGATAAAGCAACAGAAAAGGAACAGAGCTTGTTCTGAGATGATCTCCATCTGTGTGTACTCAAGTGATAATAAAACTACACAAACATAACTACTAAATTTATATTATTTCATGGATATCAATCTCGAGACGAGTTCTCTATCATGTTATCATGTTTCCTTATCTAAAGTTGAAAAAATGGAAATTTTTATGTATTTATTTTGAAAGTCCCAAATCTACATACCCTCAATAGGCACTGAATTCTTGCTAGTGGATGTCAGTTGTCACGTTGAAGTAAAAAGTCCAAAAAAAAAAAAAAAAAACTTTCGCGACCAAAGATCTATCACACTAGATACGTACACGTAGCCGACAAAAAGATACGTGCACGTAGCCGCATAAACAGTCATTAAGATATTGTATATGATTGTGTTAGAAAACAAAATTTATTTACTGTATATATTCATAGGTTAATTTGGTGAATGAGTATATTTGGGAAAATTAGTTTAGTAGTAAGAGAGTAGAGAGAGATAAGAAGAGAAAAAAGAGAGAGATGATGATATGGTTAGTTAGTGAAATCTAGTTTGTTTGTTTTTAGTTATAAGCTCAAATTTCCCTATATTCATATCCAATCAAACATCAAAGTGTACTAACAAATATAATTTAGGTCGGACAAGTTCTTTTTGAATGGGAAGGCATACTGGTTTGGTATTGTCATATTGTGCAAAGTAACACCAAAACCTTGGTCCATTTCTAGGACCATTTCAATTATTATCTTCTTATCTTCGTTATTGCTAATAATATACCCAGTTGAAACAAAACGACAAATCGATCCATTCATATGTCATAAGCATACTGGATAGACAAACACATGTGGAAATGAAGTTACTTACGACGGAAAAAATCAAAGAAAAATTCTTTAGGATAACTTCTTTTAGTTTATTTTCACAAAATAACATTAAAAAAAGAAAATATCTAAAATATTTTATTAAAAAGTTAAATAAATATTTTTATCCATAGGGTTAACTAATATATGTTTAAAGTTAAAAGATGGAATTTTGGGATTGAAATATTAAATTTTTAAAAAATAAAAATTTAAAATTAAAAAATTTAAAATAAAAAAGAGTTATTTTGATCATTTAAAAAAAAACTATTTTGGTGATAAAAATTTAAAAAGTATTATTTGAAAAAATTGCCCAAAATCAAATTTATGAATTTCGGAAAAAAAAACTTCTTGTCCTTGTCTTCAAAATGTCTATGCACCGTCCAAATTATTGTTATTTTCTCCTTTGGTTTTAGCTGGTTTCCCACACATTTATCTTGGCTACCATTCGTTTAAAGAAACCCAAACGATTATTGTCAAAGAAGATAAAGATTTCTCATTAGTATGAAGATTTTGTCAAAGATTGGTAGGGGTTATGGAATTGATGGTAGAAATTGGTGTATATGTATACGCATTAACAAACAAAAAATGATGTAAAAAAAATCCATCAATGGATTATGAAAATTTACTGACAATGCAATGATGCTCTGGTTTGCGTCAAGACAATTCCTTTTAGTCCTTCTGATCCTATTATAGAAGTATGGGAATGATGATGCTTTCTTTTGAACAAAATTACAATTATTGTAAAAAAAGTTGTGTTAAATAAATTTGACAATCATTCCAAAAAAAAAAAAAAAAAATCACTGATAGACCTTGACATGTAACCCATAAGGTCAAAACTTATTCGGTTCGTGAAACTGTATTCGTACATATAAAAGAAATATATACTACAATGGCTAATTAGTGGCGTTTCTTGACGGGAACAGCATGTAACGGGTTGGTCTTATGCAATGTGAGACCAAAGGTCTCGTCCATGTCCAAGTCCTCAGAAGCGACGCCGTATGGAAGCTTCCAATCAAAGGAATAAAGAAGCGAAGCAAGCATGAGAGGCACTATCTTCACAGCCAAAGGCAATCCAGGACAAATTCTTCTTCCAGCTCCAAACGGTGTCAGCTCATAATCTCTACCTCTCACATCAGTCTCTTTACCTAAAAACCTCTCTGGCTCAAACCGGGTCGGATTCTCCCACACACTCGGGTCTCGTCCTATGGCCCACACGTTCACTAAAACTTGAGTGTCTTTAGGCACCATGAACCCTAGAACCTCCACATCGGTTTCTGCTTTTCGTGGGACGAGTAACGGAGCAGCTGGATGTAACCGGAAAACTTCCTTCACAACCGCTTGTAAATATGGTAGTTTTGAGATGTCAGACTCTTCAACAAAACCTTTTTGACCAATCATACGATCGATCTCAGCTTGAGCTTTTGCCATTGCTTTAGGGTTTCGAAGTAACTCTGTCATTCCCCATTCCACGGTGCTAGAGTTTGTGTCCGTGCCCGCTCCAAATATGTCCTAATATATAAGTACAAATGATATATTATTTATGTAAAAAAAGAAAAAAATATATACTCCTAGGCTCTGTTTAGGCATCCGAGTAAAGCGTCTAGGAGCATCTGGTTAAAAACCATAAAGATTTCTAAAACAAAAATATTAATATTATAATTATTTATTTATTATTTTATTTTTTAAAACTAGTTAATCATCTATTTGAATGATATATGTCTTTTTAGTATCTCTTACTTTGTCTGTTTCGTTTTAAATATTGATTCATATGATTATAGAGTATGCAATATGGTAAGACTTACCAAGAGAAGGTGTACAAAATCATCAGTGTTAAGCTCTACTTCATCTTCTTTTGTGAGCTCAAGAAGCGCATCCACGAAATCATGGCTGGATACATTTTCACGTTCATTCCCTAATGATCTTTCCGCTATTTTTGCATCGATGAACCCACGGAAAACCCTAAACAACTTTTCTGAGGCAACCTTCATGGCCTTCCTATTACCTTGCATGTCAAGAAACCCCAGAAATGGAAAGTAATTAGCAGCGTCTGGGTTTCCGATAGCTTCCATGACACCGATCACAGCGTCCTGAAACTCATTGGACTTTTTGGAGTCGTAGCTACCAAGATCAACGGAAAACAGAATGTTGGATATGATATTAAGAACTGTGATGAATGATGCACGAGAAATATCGACAGGTTCATTTCTCTCGCTGCTTTCATTCATGAAGCTCACAAGTTCCTTCACTTTGTTCACCCTCAAGGCTTTCGTGGCTTCGATACGCTGCGGAGAGAAGAGTAGAGTCACCGACAGTTTCCTCAGCAGCCTTAGGAAACAACAGCAACGAAAAACAGAGACAACCACTTATTAATCAACTGATTTTGGATTAATATAACGGAATGGCATAAGATGCAGAATTGAATCGCATGTTTTATTAGGTGTACAGTTTTGGCATAATCAGATAAATTCAATTAAACAATATATCATACAGAGAATACTATAAGTTTTTTGTATTTTTAGTTATTAAAACATAAGTTTATTAGTTGTTTGAAAAGTTAAAACTATGTGATTGCTATAATCATGCAAAATTTATTAGTTATTTGGAAAGTTATTACCATGATAAGTTTGGAGTAATTTCTCTAGGTTATTAGTTTTTAATCTAATTTATACAAAATTCGTAATTTTTCCAGCAGATTTCTTACAACATAATAAAATAAGAAATCTAACTTATACACAAATATAATAACTTTCTTAATAACTACAAAAATATATATTCTAGGCTATTTCGTTATCCCGATTCTCCTAACAAAAACTGGCTTATGGGTGCGAAAATCAAAGACAAGAAAATAAAAGTTGATATATTAATTTTATACCTCCAGCGAGCCGACGATGGAGGGAGCCAGACAACGGAAACCTCGTGATGATTGATGGACCGTATCGAGTTAGTGGAGCTGCGCCAAGACAAGACTTGGTCATGTGTTCTTAAAACCTCTCTTGCAGCTTCTGGTGAAGTTATGATTACTGTGTTTAAGCTTCCAAACTTAAGACTCATGATTGGTCCATAAGTTTTTGAGAGGCTGGCAAATGAATGGTGTGGGTTTTTACCGACAAGGTGAATGTTTCCGATGATAGGTAGCCGTGGAGGTCCAGGAGGCATAGCCGCGGCCCCAAAAGTTTTTCTTCTTGATCTTGTGGTATAGATGATAAGAAAACATGATAAGATAAAGCAAACGAGGAGGAACAGAGCTTGTCCTAAGAGGAACTCCATCTTTTTTTCTCAAATGATAATTTTCTTGAAATGAAAGATCATGATTGTAACCATTTAATTATATATTAGTGTGCAAAAGAAGCAAATATTGCTACAAAGTCTGTATTTATGGTCCAAATCCATCGTACCGGTGGTGGGATCTGACATTTGTCACTAAATCTCGAAACCTCATTTTTGAAAAATCAAACTACTGGCGGCCAATCACAAGAGATACGTATATAATATGCCTAAACGATCGATTTTTAAATAGCAAAAACATTTGAGCTAAGCAACTCAATCTCTTTTTTTTTGATCAAAAGCAACTCAATCACTAATGTACTTCTTTTCCAGTGCTCTAATACCATATTAACTTTGGGTTTATCATGGTTTTCCAATTTAAAATCAATTGTTGAAATAGATTGACCCAATTAATTTATATAATTTAAGTCTCTTTCCTATTTTAATGTGAAAGCTTATCTCTAACAGGTTAAATCTATTTTATCCAAATTTCAATGTAAATTAATTTATTTGGTGTATTGTAACCAGTTATATTTGCAGTGTATTTTTATTGGCTGGAATATATATATGTGTACAAAAAGGTGTAGAACCAAAAAACAATAATTATTATTATGAATATTCACTGATGAAGCTAAGGAAAGAAAACCGTAAGGTCCAAAATTATTTGTGCTATTTAAAATCATAAGGTCCAAAATTATTCGGTTTGTGAAACTACATTCGTACTTACCGAACACACATAGTACAAGGATGGCTAACTAGTGGGACGCTTCTTGATGGGAATGGCATGTAACGGGTTGGTCTTATGCAATGTGAGACCAAAGGTCTCGTCCATGTCCAAGTCCTCAGGATTGATGCCATTTGGAAGCTTCCAGTCAAAGGAATAAAGAAGAGAAGCAAGCATGAGATTCACAGTCTTCACAGCCAAAGGCAACCCCGGACAAATTCTCCGTCCACCCCCAAACGGTGTAAGTTCATAATCTCTACCTTTCACATCAGTTTCTTTTCCCAAAAACCTTTCTGGCTCGAACCGGGTCGGATTCTCCCATACGCTAGGGTCTCGTCCTATGCCCCACACGTTCACCAAAACTTGAGTATCTTTAGCCACCATGAACCCAAGAACCTCCACATCGGTTTCTGCTTTTCTAGGGATGAGTAGCGGAGCAGGCGGATGTAACCGAAAAGTTTCCTTCACGACCGCTTGTAGGTACGGCAGTTTTGATATATCAGACTCTTGAACAATACCATTTTGGCCTACCACATTATCCATCTCAGCATGAGCTTTTGCCATCGTTTTAGGATTACTAAGTAACTCTGCCATTGCCCACTCAACGGTACTAGAGCTTGTATCCGTGCCTGCCGTGAACAGGTCCTGATACATGAGTACATATGATCCATTATTGTCTAAATTTATAGAAACTCTAAAATACTCCTTATATATTCAAAAGATTCCGTTTTATATATTTCATATAATTTTTTTTTAAAAACACTTTTATCCAACTTTCTACTTTATTTTTAATTAGTTTAATGTTTAATGTGTTTTCAATAAAACTTAATCACTCATATTTTTATATTTTGATTTTATTTTAAAAACTAAATGCATATATTAAATTCTACAACATCAATTTTAAAATATTAACACAAATGCATATATTAACGGAATATGCAATATGGTAAGACTTACCGAGAGAAAGTGTTCGATATGATTAGTGTTGAGCTCTGCTTGATCTCCTTCGGTAAGATGGAGAAGCGCATCCACAAAATCACCGTCTGTGACATCTTTAGGGTTATTCCGCAATGCTTTTTCTGCTATTTTAGCATCGATGAACCCACGGAAAACCCTAAACAATCTCTCTATATTGTCTTTCATCTTCTTGCTATTACCTTGCAGATCAAGGAACCGCAGAAATGGAAAGTAGTTAGCAGCATCTGGATTTCCGACAGCTTCCATGACACCAATAACCGTGTCTTGAAACCCATTGAACTCTTTCAGTGGGTCGTCATAGCTACCGAGATCGACCGAAAACAAAATATTCGATATGATATTAAGAGTTGTGGTGAAAGATGCACGAGAAATGTCGACAGCTTCTTCTCTCTCGCTGCTTTCACTCATGAAGCTTAAAAGATCTTTCACCTTTCTCATCCTCAGATCTTTGGTGGCTTCCATACGTTGCGGAGAGAAGAGTAGAGTCGCTGACAATTTTCTCCATAGTCTACATAAACATATATAGAAAAGATAACCACCCATTAGTCAACAAGAACCATATAATAAAATTTATATAAATATAAAAGGTAATTCGCTCGAATAGTTTTTTTAAATTTTTATCATCAAAATAGTATTTAAAAAGAAAAATGATAAAATAATATTTTTTATTTTGAAATTTTCAATATTTGTTTTTTATTTTTTTAAAATTTGAAACTTCACCAACAAAATTTCACACCTTAATTCTAAACTCTAAATCTAGATTAGTTAACCCAAAATGTAAAAGTGTATATTTACCTTTTTAATTATTTTTTTTTTTGGGAGCTATTCTGTAATAATAAACTAAAAAAAGTTATCCTAATTAAGTAATTATTCAATAAAAAATGGAAAAATCAATATTAAATATACTTCCAACGAGGCGAGGACGAAGGAAGCCAGACAAGGGAAAGCTCTTGGTGATTGATGGAATTTATCGAGTTGTTGGAGCCACGATTAGACAAGACATGGTCGTGTGTTCTTAAAACTTCCCTTACAGCTTCTGGTGAAGTTATGACCACCGTGTTCAAACACCCAAGCTTAAGACTCATGACTGGTCCATACGTTTTTGAGAGGTTGGCGAATGAGCGGTGTGGATTCTTGCCGACAAGGTTAATGTTTCCGATGATGGGTAGCCGTGGAGGCCCTGGAGGCGTCGCGGCTGCTGTAAGAGATTTCCTTCGTCTGGATCTTGTGGTGGAAATGATAAAGAAACATGATAAGATAAAGCAAACTAAGAGGAACAGAGTTTTTCCTAACATGATGTCCATTTGTTTTTTTGTCAACTGATATTTTCGTTGAAATGAAATATCAAGCTTCAAGGCATTTAAATATATTAGTGTAAATAGCAAACGTTGTTGATAAAGAAAAAGATATATAAATTTCAGAAAGATATACTCCCTCCGTTTCAGATTAAGTGTCGTTGTAGAGTAAAATTTTCGTTTCAAAATAAGTGTCGTTTTATAGTTTCAATGCAAAATTTATTGATTTTTTATTTTAATCTATTTTTCTATTGGTTGAAATGTGGTTAGGTGTATTGGTAGTTGTGTTTTTATTTTGGAAACATGCAAAATTAAATGTTTTCTTAATCTGTGTGTCTAAGTCTAAAACGACAACTAAAATGAAACGGAGGGAGTATATATATATCAATGTTTATGTATGGTCCAAATCCAGCGTTCCGGTGGTTAGAACCGAAATGATACAAGTGGTCTCCTCTTGTCGCAAAATGTCAAAACGATTAAATCACCTGCAAATGCTTTATAACAACTTTGTTTTGTACTCCATTTTATACATGTGTGTAAACAAGAATATAAACAAGAGATATTCAACATATATTATTCGGACGAGTGTGACGGGGATAAATTTATTTACATACAAGATTAAGAACCCTTATTAAGATGGCCGCACATATCTTTTGGTGGGTACAGCACGTAGAGGCTTGGCCTTCCGCAAGGTAACACCAAAGGCCTCAGTCATGTCCATGTTTTCAGCAACGACACCGTTTTGAGCCTTCCAGTCAAAGGAATATAGAAGAGACGCAAGCACCAAAGACATTGTTCTAAGAGCCATTGACATTCCCGGACACATTCTTCGTCCCGCTCCAAATGGTATCAGCTCAAAATCTTTGCCTTTCACATCGATTTCTCGTAGCAAGAACCTTTCTGGTTCAAACCTCAACGGATTCTCCCAGACACTTGGGTCTCGTCCTATCGCCC
The DNA here is from genome assembly GCA_012274485.2 of Sinapis alba. Lineage (NCBI taxonomy): Eukaryota > Viridiplantae > Streptophyta > Magnoliopsida > Brassicales > Brassicaceae > Sinapis > Sinapis alba. Next base: position 37,637 of record MU106096.1, read on the forward strand.
AGACGTTCACCAAAACCTAAAAAGTTAGAAATTAGGTTAACGTGCTTCCCAAGTTAAGTGGTGAATCTTCACTTGTATGATCATATACCGAGGCGTTTTTAGGAATGAGGAAACCAAAGATGTGGGCATCTGATTCTGCTTTTCGAGGGATCAAAGGCGCTGCTGGATGCAAACGAAGAGTCTCTTTCACAATTGCTTGCAAGTAAAGAAGCTTGGGGATATCAGATTCTTGAACGACACCGTTTTCACCTATCACTTGCCGTAACTCACTCTGAGCTTTGAACATTTTCTCCGGGTTAAGGATCAGCTCTGACATTACCCATTCCATTGTACTAGAGTTTGTGTCTGTACCCGCTGTAAACAAGTCCTATATGTATGTATATAGTTGATAAAGCTAACGTAACAATAATAAATATGAGAAGTATACCTTTAATTACTTAAATATTACAAATGATAAAGACTTACTTGAAGAAAGTGTTTGACATCATTTAAACTTAGTTCTGCTTTGTTTTCCTGTGTAAGATCCAGAAGGGTATCTAGCATATCCAAGCTCGAACTATCTTTACGCTCTGTCTGAGATGATCTCTTGGCCATCCGAGCATTGATGAAGTCTTGGAAAACCTTAAATAGCTTCTCTGTGCAAAGCGTTGCTTCTTTACGGGTGCCTTGTAGATCAAGAAACCTAAGAAACGGGAAATAATCTCCAACGTTGGGTTTCCCCGTGACGTTCATCAATCTAATAACCGTGTTGTGGTACTCATGAGATGACTTGGAATCATGGGTAGCGAAATCAGTGGAAAACAAAGCATTTGAGATGATATTGAGAGCTGTGACGAAAAAGGCACGAGCTATGTCAACAGCTTCTCCTCTCTCACAACATTTGTTAATGAAACTCATGAGTTCCTCCACTTTCTTCATCCTTAGAGGCTCCATAGCGTTTAGGCGTTGCGTTGATAGCAAATGCATTGTTGTTATTTTCCTTAGAAACCTGAAATGGTGTAAACCTTCAATTTTTAAAGAAAAACTTAAATGTGTAAATAAAATTTCCGTTGATTATTTTGTGTTTAAAGTGACTTGTACTTAAGCAATAAATATTTTCATACTTATACAACTTACGTCTACAATATTACAAATACAAAACAATATTAAAATACTGATATGGTTTAAGAAAACGAACATAAACGTAAAACCAAACTATGTGATATATGTGTTGGTGTCGTCCATGTGTTACCATCTAGGTTTGGTTGTGAATTCGGAACTCTTAAAGGGTTAAATAGAGGATGTCAAATTAATATGATTAGTGAGTAATTGTTTGAATAATTACAAATCCTAATACAGGATGACATATTGATCCTTACGTAAGCTAGAATTACCCCATGCAAGCCAATAGAAATAGAAAATATATTAGAGCATGTCCATTGGAGATTCGGAGGGGTTTTTAGCAGAAGTTAAGTTCCGCTAAGAACCCTCTCTAAGAACCCCCAGTGGACATGCTCCTAGATTTCTATTATACTATGGCAGTCTTCCTCACTCTTTGAATAAGGATCTTACTTGCTATAGGGGATTGATCAAGTTCATAGTCATATTGAAAAGAAAAAAACTACCTCCAACGAGCTGAAGGAGGACCCCATGCAACAGAATATTCATGGTGGTCAAAGACTCGAACCGGATCATTAAAGGTTCGGGCAGATAAATGATGGTCTTGTGTCTTTAGTGCCTCTTTTGCTGCCTCTGGTGAAGATATAACTACAGTAGTTAAAAACCCAAGTTTTAAACCCATTATTGGTCCATAAATTTTCGAGAGAGCAGTGAGCGAACGGTGAGGATTGTATCCGACTTGGAATATGTTTCCAACCACTGGCAGCTTTTTAGGACCCGGTGGAAGTGTGGCTCCACAACCGCCGCGAGAGTTGCTTCTCGTTTTCACGGTGAAGAAAAGGAAAAACAAAAGGAAGCATGATAAGACTAAACATAGGAGCAGAGACATAACACACGTTTCAGTTCACGCCCGATTTGCTCTCCTTGCTTTTGTCTTTATAATAAAAATAAAATTATATAGTGCATATATATCTTTATATATAGAGTGAACAAACTATATCTCGTCCTCAAGATAATCACACGTCCGTAAAACTGTCACGTACATGGTTGCAACTCTTGAAGAAATGAAGACACCTTTCAAGTTCTTGGTGGACCGATCGACTCATTATATACTTGTCGTGCGATATAAACGTGTCCATATTTGTCAATGTGTTTTACATAGCACGTGGAAATTCTGTTTCAGAAACCATTTACAAGCATACAACCATGGAGAGCTTGATGTTCATTCTGAAGTATAAATAGAAATTGATTATCTAGTAAATAATTTTGAATCAAAATGATTGTTTCTATCAACTGTTAGAGCATGATTACCCCTAAAATTCCATTTGAGATTTTTATTTTTTTTATCTTTTTTATTAGAAAAAAAGAATTAATTGTGGACCATCGCATATGTAGAGTCTACAAATAGTGCAAAAGACGATTTTTAATTAAGAGTCACATAATTATGCTCTTAGTGTTAATTCTTTGATGATTGTATGGAACATAAAGAAAGAAAAAAACAAAATAGAACATTATAAAACTTATCTTTAGTCAAAAAACATTATAAAACTTATAGTAACTTTTAATTTATGTAACGGTGGTGGAGAGTTGGAGGGCCACGGTCACGGGCCCCGACAAGTGTTGGCTGTATTACTGATTCATAGTTTTTCTTTTAAAGAAAAAGGTGGTTAAGTAGTGGAACTCATATGAGCTTTCTATTACTCTACTCAATCACTTATTCTTCTCCAATCTCGATTCTCTTTTTGAAAAATAAACTTTGTAAAAAGATCCATCTGAATCTGCAGTAACCTGAAAAAGCTTTGTGTGTTGTCGCCTTTCTTTTTGCCTCTTTTTATAGATTCCCTTTTCAAGTTATGTTACTAAAGTCAAACCCCTAATTAAACCTAATGACAAGGTTAAAATTTGGGTAAAAAGTAAAACCAAAACAAACCAGAAAATCCAGCAAGAGTCAGACCAAAGCGATAAAGGACGAATTAGAAAAGGTCAAAAACCCATCACCACAAAAAGCGACCAGAACAATACCTCGTTCCGCTGACGTCACCAGTTGCATTTAGAAAGGAACAGATCTATAAATTTAAAATCTATGATTAGATATAATAGCTATAAATATTTGGAGACTGAGTATATAAATTCTTTTATATTATTATAGAGATCTACCTAAATTATTCGAATAAGTTTTGTAGACTAAAGTATTCAAGCATTATCACATGGCTTAGTCAATCAAACATCTCTTTCGTTAGTTTTATCAATGGTCAAGCTAATTAATTGATTAACCTATTAATTATTTTGATTAGACTATCTACAATAAAACAAAATATTGAATAAAATATTCAACAATTTAAATAAGAATGTTTGGTGTTGAATAGATTTATTATTTTGAATAAGAATAAAATAAAGACCAGAATTTTTGATATTTTCATATTTTCTTAATCATTTAAAACTAATAATTTTATTAATTAAATAATTTATTTATATATATTATTATTTTAAATTCTTTATAAATAAATATTAGATTTATTTAATTTGAATATTAAAAAGATAACTTAAAGTTTTAAATAACATTGTCACCGGTTAGCTCTAACCACACTCACATGACAAATCCGCGTGTCTCCACGAGCTTTTAAAAGGCGAGTGAGGTTGACTTCCCCGTCACTTCCCCAATTAAATCTCGTAGGTCCACTGTGGGACCCTTTCAAACTAAAAACCCGAAACCCCTCGTGAATCTCACCGTCACGCGCCTTAAAACCCGCGTGTTTCGCCACGCTCCCTTATCACCTCACCTTCTTCTTCTTCTAATGGATCCTCCGAGTCTCCGACTTAGACGAGAGACTTCTTCTCTATCTTCCAAAATGCCATCTCGCCACTCTCCGCCCGACACTCCCCCAACGGTTATCAACACTCATCACACGCTTCCTCTCATCCTCGCCGCCACTCTCACCTTAACCGGAGGAGCTCTACTCATCCTCCTCACGATCCTCCTCTACCGCAAACTCTCCCGCAACCGCACAGCTCCCTCAGATCTCGTCTCGAACTCCCCTCAGCACTACCAATGCCGCCGCTTCTCCCACACCCAGCTCCGCCGCGCGACGAACTCGTTCTCCGAGTCGACTCAGCTCGGGCACGGCGGGTTCGGCACGGTTTACAAAGCCGATCTCCCGAGCGGAGCCTCCCTCGCCGTCAAAGTCATGGATTCCTCCGCCGGGTCTCTCCAAGGGGAGCGTGAGTTTCACAACGAGCTTTCTCTCTCCTCTCGGCTAATGAATTCGCCTCACGTCGTCTCTCTCCTCGGATTCTCCTCCGATCGGCGTAACCGGAGGCTTATACTCGTCTACGAGCTGATGGCTAACCGGAGCTTGCAGGAGGCGCTTCTTGGTCTTAAGTGTGAGGAGCTTATGGATTGGAACAAAAGATTTGAAATTGCGACGGATGTAGCAAAGGGGATTGAGTTTCTTCACCATTGTTGTGATCCGCCGATCATCCATGGAGATGTGAAGCCGAGTAACATCCTTCTTGATTCTGGTTTCAAGGCAAAGATCGGAGATTTCGGTCTGGCGAGGGTAAAGTCTGAGGCTTTGGTTAGTGGGAACGAGACTAAGGTTTTGATTGAGGAGGAAGAAGAGAAGAGAAAGGATGTTGTTGTTGTTGTTGAAGATGATGATGATAACGGGTCGATTCTTGAGGAGAGTGAGAGCGTGATTACTCTGTTCGAAGAGGGTAATGCTGTGGGTTTCTCGCCGGAGAATGGTTGTGTGATTGGAGCATCTCCGGGGGTGGCATCTGAGAATTGTGGAAGTAGCGTTTTCACTGCGTCTCCGGGACCGGCATTGATACAGTCGCCGGAGAATTGTGCTGTTAGCGTCTTGACGACGGCGTCTCCGGGAGCAGCATCTACGGAGGTGGGTTTGGAGCAAATGAGTGTGGAGAGTAGTAGTAAGCAAAAAGTGGGTTCGAAGAGAGATTGGTGGTGGAAACAGGACAGCAATGGTGGAAGCAGAGGAGGGAATGGGGTTGAGTCAGGGAGTGTGAAAGACTACGTGATGGAATGGATTGGGAGTGAGATTAAGAAAGAGAGTAACAACAACAAGGAATGGATCAAAAATGGTGATGGGTCATCATCTTCATCAGTCTCTAAGAAGAAGAAGAAGAATAAGAAGAGAAAGCCTAGAGAGTGGTGGAAGGAAGAGTTTTGTGAAGAGCTAACTAGAAAGAAGAGGAAGAAGAAGAAGAAAAGAGGGTTAAGCTCAATCTCAAGCATTGACTCTTGGTTTCACAGAGACAACAATGATCATGAACAGAGTCATAACCCCACCAAGAGGAAAAAGAGGAATAGTATAGATTGGTGGGTAGATGGGTTAAGCGGAGATCTAAAAAACTCAGTCCTGGGAAAAAAAAACAGTCAAGATTCTGGTTTATGGTGTGATGTGAATGTTCAGAAGAGCGGTGGAGTAAGCAGTACACCGAGTATGAGAGGTACGGTGTGCTACATTGCACCAGAATGTGGCGGTGGTGGAGGTGTCTTGTCTGAGAAATGTGATGTCTACAGTTTTGGGGTTCTGCTTTTGGTTCTCGTGTCAGGGAGACGGCCGTTGCAGGTGACTGCATCGCCTATGTCGGAGTTTGAGAGGGCTAATCTGATATCATGGGCTAAGCAATTGGCTTGCAATGGTAACTTATTGGAGTTAGTTGATAAATCTATACATTCTTTGGAGAAGGAGCAAGCGGTTCTTTGTGTTACTATTGCGTTACTTTGTCTGCAAAGATCTCCGGTTAAGAGACCAACGATGAAGGAGATTGTTCAGATGCTTACCGGTGCGTCTGAGCCACCGCATTTACCGTTTGAGTTCTCACCCTCACCGCCCATGGGGTTTCCATTTAAGTCAAGGAAGAAAGCACGGTGAAGATGAGCTCAAAATAAGTGTAGATTTGTCCCTAAACCAACTGCAAGTTGTAGAAACTGTTTAATTCCATTAACATTAGATTCTTGCAAATAGTTATGATGATTAGTATGTCACTGCAAACTCTTTCAACTACTAATGCAGAGTCCTTCTTTCAACTCATAACCAGTTTGCTATGCGTCCTCGTTCTTGGTCTTTTCACCCTTATACCATTTGAGCAAGCAATGTGTTGAATCTATGTACAAACGAGAACCAATGCAAGAAAGAACAATGGTGTTTTCGAGAACTGGAACTTTGGTCAGTGAGTCATGCTTTTGTATAACAAAATTGCAAACTATAGATCCTATTTTACAACGGTAGTGGGTGGGCACAATTATTTGTTACTCAATATCAAATTGTTTATTTCAATTATTGGTAAATACAAGACAATTATTAAATACATTTAAAAAAAACATAACTATTTGACATTGTTGATTTATTACCCATGATTTATTATCCATTTTTACTTTTGAACAAATTATTTTCATAACTTATGGCAGAATAATTTAAAATGGTATATATATATATAAACATTTTAGATTTTTTTATTTTATATAATGGATGTTGATGAAAACATTTTTTCACTCCCTTTTAATATTAATATCGATTTAAACAGTAAATACTCTTTATAGAAATTTAACTAATTAAACTTTTCTCAAATATTAAATAACTTATAAATAATTTATTAAATAATTTACAAATAATAAATATTAACACGAGATAATAACTTGTAAATACACCATTTTTATTAAATATTTTAGAGTATAAGTATAAGTATTTATTTTTAACAAACCAAAATATTTTTTTAATAATATTAAAATTAAAAGAAAAATGTATAATTTCCTGATTAATAATTCATAATTACCTATGATCCGCCTTAGAAAATATAAATCCAAACATCGGACGGTGGAAACATCATCTTATATAAATATATAAACACACACGAGATCGGATCGGTTCATACAACACTGAGAAAATTGAAAGATCGTCTGACTTCCCCCAAATCGCCGCTAAAGTGTTTCACTTTCGCTCTCTCTCTCTCTCTCTCTTCAATGGCGGACGGTGGGGGTGGTGACTCTCCAGCTCCACCATCGGAAAACGGCGGCGAATATCTACTCTCGCTTTTACACAGACGACCTCCTCACCAGCAGACCAACTCCAATCCATCGATCAGACCACCAGCTCCTCCTCCCCAGCAGCCACAACAGTCGTTCACTCTCGATCCAGCAATCGCAGCCGTTGGCCCAACGGTGAATCCTTTTCCTCCCTCTAATTGGCCTCACGCCTTATCGCCTCCGAACCTGTTAGGGTTTCCTCAATTTCAGCAGAACCCTTTTCCTACGAACCAATTCGAAGGTAGTAATCAAAGAGTGTCATCATCAGAAGATGCTTATAGATTGGGGTTTACTGGAGCTGTGAATCATCACTCGATTCAGCAGCAATCGCCGCCGCAAAGGCTTGTTTTTGGTTCTTTCTCTGGAGATGCTACTCAAAGCGTTAATAACGGTGGTGGGTTTCTCAACGGGAACTTGAATTCTAGCAAAGATCCAAACTTTGGCAACATTGGAAGAGGAAACTGGGGTCCCATTGGGAATAACAACGGCAGGGGTTCCAAGTCTACTCCTCCTCCTCCTCCTCCTGGATTCTCCAGTAATCAACGAGGATGGGATAGAGATTTGGGAAGTAAGGACGGTGATAGAGGGTTGATGGGTAGTTCCCTGAGGAATCATGACGGTATAGGGATGATGGGTATCTCTCAGAGGAATCATGATGATAGGGGGATGATGGGTATCTCCCAGAGGAATCATGATGATAGAGGGATGATGGGTAATTCTCACAGGAATCATGATGATAGAGGGATGATGGGTAGTTTCCAGAGAGGTTATGATGGCAGAGGGATGATGGGAAGCTCCCAGAGGAGTTATGATGATAGAGGGATGATGGGTAGTTCTCAGAGGAATCATGATAATGCAAAGGGCGAACATTCTAATGTATGGGATAATGATTTGAATGCTGAGAATGATAGATTGAGGAGATTATCTATCCAGAACGAGGGAAGGTTCAATCTTAGTCAACAGATTGATCATCCTGGACCACCACCTATGGGTACGAATCTACATTCTGTATCGGCAGCTGATGCCCAGGATTCGTTTTCGCTGCTGAACAAGGAAGCTCGTGGTGGAGGTGGTGGTCAATACAAAGAGGAATTGGGACAACAGTTCAGTAAGGGAAAGAGGGAAGGTAACGGAGAGTTTGGCCCTGCTGATGAAGAAACTGAGGGTTTTGGAGAAGATATTGTTGAGTCTGTTTTGCTTGAAGATGAAACTGATGCCAAAGATGAGAAGAAAACTAGCCGGACTTCTCGTGAGAAAGTAAGTTTGGGAACATTGAGTGATGGTGTTTAAGCTCGTTTTAGATTGTTTAAATTGTTTTTTAAGTTTGGGTTTTTGTTATTAGGAATCGAGAATGGACACTCGGGGTCAGTGGTTGCTTGGCCAAAGGCTAAGAATGGTTAAAAGGTACATGGCATGTCGAAGTGACATCCACAGGCATGATGCACCTTTCATTGCTGTGTACAAGTCCCTGATTCCTGCAGAAGAGGAGCTGAATAAGCAGAAACAACTAATGGCCAAGTTAGATAATCTAGTTGCCAAAGAATGGCCTAATGCAAAGCTATATCTCTACGGATCATGTGCCAACTCCTTTGGTTTTCCAAAGAGCGACATCGATGTTTGCCTTGCAACCGAAGATGATGATATCAACAAATCAGAGATGTTGTTGAAGCTGGCGGATATTTTGGAATCAAATGATCTCCAAAATGTTCAGGTAAAATAAATGTTGATCATGTATCTATCTTATGGTTTATGAATCTTTGTCTGTATATAATCTGAGACATGTTTTTGTGTAGGCGCTGACACGAGCTAGAGTTCCAATAGTAAAACTCATGGATCCTGTCACTGGGATATCGTGTGATATATGTATCAACAATGTGCTAGCTGTTGTGAACACAAAGCTTTTGCGGGATTACTCGCTGATAGATGGCCGTTTGAGGCAATTAGCTTTCATTGTCAAACACTGGGCTAAATCGAGAAAGGTTAATGAAACCTATCAAGGAACACTCTCCAGCTATGCGTAAGTTCCCCCTCCTTACTTTCAAAATGAATCTACAGAACAATCATAAAAGACTTTTGTCTTCTTATATATGAAACTTTTGCAGGTACGTTCTCATGTGTATTCATTACTTACAACAACGTAGCCCGCCAATCCTTCCTTGCTTACAGGTATGTATGGTAACTATGTGTAATGTAACTTTTTATTGAAAAGGGTATTTGATTTTCGCCTCTGTGCAGGAGATGGAGCCGACATACTTAGTTCGGGTTGATAATATCCGGTGCGCATACTTTGATAACGTTGAAAGACTCAGTACATTCGGATCAAGTAACAGGGAGACCATAGCTGAGCTGGTGTGGGGATTTTTCAACTACTGGGCTTACGGGCATGACTATGCCAATACGGTTGTATCTGTCCGCACTGGTTCCATACTTGGGTAAGTTCACTCTCAATCTTCTCTACTGATACTGTAAAGCAGTCTCAGAGATGAAACATGAGATCTTTTGCTGTTGTTTCAGGAAGCGAGAGAAGGACTGGACGAGAAGGGTTGGGAACGATAGGCATTTGATATGCATAGAGGATCCGTTTGAGACAAGCCATGATCTAGGTCGGGTGGTGGATAAGTTTAGTATCCGAGTGTTGAGGGAAGAGTTCGAGCGAGCTGCAAAGATTATGCATCAGGATCCTAACCCATCTGCAAAGCTTTTCGAACCTTATGTTCCTGGAGATAATAATAGTAATGGCCAAGGTTATAATTAATATGTTCGTGTGTATATATATTTATGTTTAGATTGGCTCTCTCCCAGTTCTTTTTTTGGTTGTTTCGGATTCATGCTTGTGACCCTATTAATAGTAGTATTTGTTTGCTCATAGAGAATTGGTTTTGTTCTTTAAGGACAGTAAAACGGAAAAAAAGAGGCATATCTTACTAAAACGTTAGTTCACAGACCAGATCCAAACATACATAACATGTGACCGAATGAAGTTTTGAGAATTTTACATGTCTCACAATGAAGCGGCCATTCTTGTCTGGATAAACAAACGCAAATGATAGCCTCGCGTCTCTTCTCCTAGCTGTTGCAGAGACTTCTTTCACCTGGAACAAAACCGTGGTTTTACTTTTGCGTCTTTGCTTAGAAATAACAAGAGATAAACACACATATATATATTGTGTAAAGACACATCAAATCAGTTAACTCGCGAAGATTAAAACTCAAACTTGAGTGTTAGAGCATTTCATTTATTAGTTTCTCAAATAGAATTTTCAAAATATTATTAAATTAATATTTACAAGTTTAGTTAAATAATAGCGTTTTAATAATTAAAAATAGCTCTACCATTTGTCAAAGAACGTGTTGGAAAGTTTATTGGCCAATAAATCGGTTCTTCCTTCTTTAGTTGATGCCTCATAGATCTTTTATTGTGCTTGTTCCTACAAAAATAATAAGCTATATATATGTATTCCTGATTTGGAGGAAAAAGCATAAATTGATACATGATAACAAAACTTGAAAATGAACAATAAACATATAAACATCTAGGTAGGCAAGTGTAGAAGAACATAGATACATAACACAGGCAGTTGAGTTTTAAAGAAGAGAGTGAAAGAGAAAGAAGACAACAAGCAAAGCAGCTTTAGAGTTTTGTTACTTGTCCTTACACACTCACTACTAAACCTGTTTTTTCTTAGGGTTTATTTTGCATTTTGCAATTTTGCTGTTGTTGGAAGAGTAGTTAATTTACTTTCTTGAAGAACAAGGCAACCCAATGAACAATTGCGTCTCTACTTCAGAACTTGGACTACTCTCTTCGTCACCCCTTCCGAATTCTTGGTTCTTGTTCGACCAAACTTCCATGTCATGAGATCCCCACTGCAATAAATATAGTTAAGAATATCTATATATATACAAAATTTAATTATAGATACAAAGAAATAACAACACATAGGGGTCCAAGGTCTGAAGGTCATGACCGTGATGGGATTATAATGCGAATGTAATAGGTGAATAGTAACCAAGAAGAACTAGTAGACTCCTAATCAAAAAGCCAAAAAAAATAACCAAACTTTTACAACCTTAACGGAATAAAAAAAAAGACAAATGTGGAACCCTAACTTGAGACCCTTAGGAGAAATTCGTTTATAGTAATGTACCTTTTCAGTGAGCTTCCGGTTTTCAGCAGCTAGAGCTTTCTCCTGCAAAGTTTTTAGTTCCATTTGTTAGAAGCAAGCACAAGAAGATTACTAAGTTGTAATATTCCACCAGTTGGGTCTCTTTACCTTTTGCTTGAGCTGCTCAATTTGTTCCTTAAACACTTGATTCTAATAAAAATGAGCAATTAAGTTAGTATTATGAATGGTTTTATGAGAATAATAATCTGGGGATGATCTAAATAAATATACATATATACCTTTCTTGCTCGAATGCATTTCACACTTTTCTCAAGTTGGGTCTCAATTTGCTGAAGCTCCTCAATCGAGCATGATCATATGCCTTCCCCCAAGAGTTTACTAATTAAAGTTAAAACCACTTAATGCGATCATACTCTTAGTCATGATATATATACAATAATAATACAAGTGGATGACGTCGACGTGTTTGTACCGTTTGGAAGCTTCAAGTTGTTCAATTTTCTTCATCATGTTTGCTGCTTCATGTTTCAAATGCTGTTGGTTATATCAACATTGTTATTGCATGTGATTATTTTCAATATGTGGCTAATAGTGACATTGGCATGCTAATACGTGACATTGAGACTATATACGGACTATGAATATTTTTTCTTAAGCCATTTTGATCTTTGTACTTAAGTTGTTATATAATAAACTGGTATACAAGAACATAATTAACCTGCATATTTTCTTCAGAAACCGGTTTGTTGCTGATTCGATCCTTGGTATGCGTCAGATAACGATCTATGGTATCTTGCATACTGTTAAAAACATAAATTCATCAGAGATTAAGTTAGCACAGTGTAAGAAACAAACTCAATTTCTCTGGAAATGGAACTCAAAAGCAGACAAGTTAAGAGCATAAATTCTTCTTAGTCAAAGTAATCACAAGACTTAATGACATGACTTGGAAAGCCGTGTCTATTTGGAGGTTTATACCCCCAACTTTGGAAAATTAAAGATATGTGAGTTTCTTAATTTTCTCTATACTATTAAGTAGGTTGAGAGAAAGATGTACTTTCACAAATGGACAGATGGTCTGAAACATCTGATCAAAAGTAAATTTGGTTTCCCTTCTATTTAAGAGTACAAGATAATATCTCTCATTCTCAAAACAATCTATATTAAGATTGTGGCTTGAGTATGGATGCATAATCAGGTAGAAAAACAGTAGGAACATAGTAAGCAACTTAATTGCATTATATTTGGAATGAAGATGAAATGAAATCATAGGTTATTTTTCTATCAGGAATGATAAAACAATATCCTAATCATCACTTAGATAAACCCTATTTTGCTGCAAAAACGAAAAATATTAATTTCACCAGACTATGTATCATTTCAATTCATAAGAATGCTATGACCCTAAAATGAACCCAAGAAAGAATAATTGTAATACAAACTGAAGGAGTTGTGGGTGTGACTGATCATGATCTCTAGTAAGAGATGATCAAATATATATAACAAGTGCAAAAGTACTTGCTAGAGAGTTCTTTGGCACTTTTAACTTTTATCATAACTCAGAAACTAAATAAGACAGATAGAGAGAGAGAGACATCTCAAACAATTAAAACAAGATGGTGTACTTGATTTTACTTAAATAATAGCCTTAACATTGTAGAAACCAAGAAACTCATTTAACACCCTCTCTAAGCAAACGTTAAAGATATGTAATTCCACAAAGAGCAAACAAATACATGTATAAATCAAGAGATATTATAAACTCTCTCTCTCTCTCATTGTAGAAGATTTATATGAAAACGTACTTGGAGCTGGCGAATTCATAAAGTTTTCCCTTAGAAGAGAAGATGATCAGAGAAACTTCAGCATCACAAAGCACTGAGAGCTCAAAGGCTTTCTTCAACAAACCATTCCTTCGTTTAGAGAAAGTCACTTGTCTGCTTGTTGCATTCTCTATCCTCTTCATCTGAGTTTTTCCCCTCACCATCTCTTATACTCCTTATTTAATTTTTCTTTCACAGAAAAAAATGTGTATAAGATTTTTTTTTTAACTTGCAGAGAACATGAGATCAAGGTGCAACCACCTCAATAACAAGATTATTCACACACATAAAACAATCCATTTGGAAAGAAGAAAAAAAAAACATTTTCCTGGGATTTTTTTTGGTGGAAGGAGACTGATGAAGTCAACGAAAGATAAGATGATTAAGTACCCAAAAAGCAAACCAATCTAAAGTACAAATATATATAGTTGATCTATATGGATTGCTTAAATATGAATGAAATGTGCAACCTTTATTTTATTTTGTTGATGGGGGTTAATTGAAAGATATGCAACCTGCTTTCATCAGATTTAGCCTAAAGAAAACAAAACAAAAAAAAAAACAGAAACAAAACATCAAATCGACTAAAATGAAAATAGATCCATCAGACTAATCAAAAGTAGAAAATATCATTTCTCAGAGATCTTACCTGTGGCCAAAAGGAATTAAAAACCCTAACAGGAAGGTTTAAGGAGATTAACGGAAGAGAAAATTAAGAAGCACGATTATGTATAAATATATAGATATAAGAGACTATATAAGTAGTGATGGATGGGCGACGAGAAGACGATGAACTAACATATGATTATTTGCGTAAGGAAGGACCTATTTATGGAAGTAGCAAAAGAAGTAGTAGCTTTCCTCGTTTCACCTATTTGTGTGTAATAAAAAGAAACAAAAGACAAGACTCTACACTCTAATCTCTTCTTGATTTAGTTATGGTAATAGGGAACAACCATGGTTGGTTTAATGGTACGCAGACTTTGAAAAAAATAATCGATACAAGTTGAATCAATTTGACAACACTAAACATATATGGCCACGTAGATATAGTGTTATAATTTAGTAGGATACCCTAAATTAAAAAAAAAACTAATGAAGAACAAATTTCTTTTTTCATTTTTTTTGAAAAGTATTGAGTATATATTAGAATAATAACAAAAAAAAAGATGACCAAATAGTAATATGTGTCGCAAACATGATGGTCGCTTGAAACCTCATCCTTTACTTATTTTGGAAAAAAAATCCTGAAAAAGACCAAGAACGCATATTTTGATATATATGGATATATTTACATACACATCTTTTTCCCTTCAAAATATCTATATTGATGGGATTGGCTGTCCGAGAATTTAAGAAGATTATAAATAAAACTATTATTGATTTTAATTGTGGACACAAACACTCTCTCGTACTTATATGCCCCACATGTAATTAATTAATCTGAAAATAATGATATCAAATATCCAATCCTAAGGAATAATAATAATATAAATATTGTTGTGATTTTAAAAAAATTAAGATACACTAAAAATAATTAGAGTAATAATTATATGGATGTCTTAAATTTCTAATAATTTCATTAATATTTATATTATTATTTTAATGATTTTTTAAAAAACCTCTTCCTATTAATAGAGATTCCTCATATAAAGATGTGGATGCTCTAATAACTAGTAAAAATTAGATGTTCTTACAATCCAATATGTTAGTTCAATTAATTCATAGTATATCTAAATAAATCTAAAACTAGCTTCTAATAATACTTGGTTCACATATTGTAAGCTATTTCATTTCAAATACATGTTCATCCTTAACTTTGGGATTTATTTTTAACAAAAATCATAACCATGATATAAAGCCTTAGAGCAGCATTAATGCAAGGTGCTTAATAGGGTGCTTAGCACTAAAAAAAAAAAGGAAGAAGAAAAAAAAGAAGCGGTGCTTTTTTAAGCGCTTAAAGCGTCGGTGCTTGTTCTGAATCGCGGGTTTTACTGACACATATCGGTCCGCAATTGGTTATTTATTTTATTATTTTTAATTCGCAAAAGTAAAAAAAAAAAAATTAAGCATCCATTTTTAAAATTTAGGGTTGATGGTGCTCTTAGTAGTCCAACGTCAAACACGTTTACTTTGTTTTTTTCCAATTTTTGTGAATTTTTTTAATTTTATTGTAGAACCTTGCATCTTTACTTGGATGATTAGTAAATTGCTACTGCAATTCTATATGGTTTGTCATGGTTTGTTATTCACAAAATCACATTATAGAATGCAGTTAACCATTAACAAAAATACGTACCTCTAATTAAATTTACTTGGAGTTGCAAAGAGAATGAGGCAATGGCGTGTAGTACGTCGCGATGTGTCTAATTAAGAGGTGTTTGCAATATATTTTTTTTTTACCAAAAAAGAGGTATTTGCAATATTTTTCCACAGCCAGAAACGAAAACGTAACTTAGAAAACTAATAATGGTTTAGCTTATCGAACGTCTTGTCTAGCTAGTGGCCCCCAAAAAAATATCCTATTTAGGGAAGACCACACAGGATATTTATTTCGAAAAGAACATCTTTTCGCTAGTGACTTAGAGCAGGATCAACGCAAGAGAAGCATAGGGTATCTTATTTTTATTTTTTTTTAATTTTTTTTTTTGCTTTTTCCTCAAAAAAAAAAAAAAAAAAAAAAAAAAAAAAAAGAACAACCAATCGCGGGCCGCCACGTGTCGGCGGGGCCCGCGATTGGTGCAATATACCGTCTCTTCCCCGGCGATTTTGAAGCCTTTTTTCGTCTGGGTTCCCGTGCGTTGCGGGTCCCTCTTCACTAAGAGACGAATGCAGTCTCTGCATTGATCTTGCTCTTAATATGTTAACCAACTTATATTTATTAAATGTTACCGACAGGTCTGAGAATAATTTGTGGATATATATTTTCGAGTTAAGTGTATGTCTATATATATATACTCTTTCCTTTTTTGTCGTTTTGACATTTTTTACACATATTAAGAAATTGATTAAAATATATTTATGTTTTATTAATGTGAGCTATTTAACCAATACTATTTTAGATAAATAAATTTATTTATAAGATCAATGCATTTTACAATTAATATTAAGCTGAAAATAAATATAAATTGCATTAGAATTATAAAATAATATTTTTTATGTAATAAAAAAAAGATAAAATAACATTTAATATGAAACAGAAAGAGTATTAGTTTAGGCATGTGTAACCAGATTTGGAGTCCATGCTTACGCATATTTTCAAAACAATTCAGATTACAGAAACAAAATCGTGACTAGTAAATACGAGCAGTTCTACTGGTCGAGATCAATTAAAAAAAAACTATAGACTAGTGAAGAGATTCATCATATACGTTATTCATCATATTCATAGTAATTTGAATTTGCATCTAAAGATGTTATGATTAGTAATTAACTTCCAAATGGTACTAATCAAATATTCACGACGAATGGTGCTAGGAATTACGAAAATCGTCGTCCAAGGTTTTGTATTAAATCAATTTCTGTGAATCCTTTTGTAACTTTCAGAATCGAATCTTTCCTACGTTTATTTTTGGGTTAAAAAATCTTTCATAATCTTCCCTACGTTTGTTTATTTATCACTGTGGAGAACAAAAAGGGAGTAGAATATTAGAAATACATCAACGTCGTCCGTACAGTCATTGTTTACAAAGGTTAGCCAATGATAATACGAAAACGCACCTCCTACTTTTTATAACGCTCCAATCAAAAACACCAAAGACAAAAAAAAAAGTATAATTGTTATATTAAACTTCAAAGATAAATCGTGCTCCACACTTTGGTCCGAAACAGGGACCCACCAAATTGCATATCTCAAAATAATAAAATTCTAGAATATAGCAACTGTATTATCCTATTTTTCTTACCTCTTTTAGGTTAAATCTAGTTTTCTTTCCTTTATATTCCCAAATATATTTTGCCTATTAGGTGGTTAAATTAGGGTATGAATACTATTGAGAAACAAAAAAGATGTATATACATATTTGTTGTGGAAAAAAAAATTGCACGTAATTTGTGAATGCACCCCACGAAAAAGGACAGGATCCAGATACCCCCTACCTATCCAAGTTTTTACTGTTTCTAACAATCTTGTGATTTCAGCTTGGTTTCTTAAAGCATTTTTATTGTTAATGTCTCTTCAATGAATATCTAATATCAATATAGTTTTGTTATGTAATTACTTTAAATATAAAATTAAACCAGTTATACTCATCAAAAAACACATGAATTTGAGTCACTTAAAAACTTTTTGGAGAGTTTCTCATTCCAATCATATACATGTAATTTTGAGTAATATTTGTAAATCTTAACTTGGTTGATAATTATTATAAAGTTCTAACAAAATCATTTCATGATCTGATATGATGGATATATACTATCACAATAGCTAAATGTCTGGAATAAAAACCAATCGTTCAATAAGGTTTGAATGAACAAAAGTTAATACCACATATACTTTAGCTTAACCGAAGTTCTTATAGCATTATATGTGAAAGGTTTGAATGAACATGTGTTCCCTTATACTAATTTTATTGGTGTTCGGCTCCGATCTTACAAAGACACAAATATCTCGATTTTATTTGGTAGTGCGTTGATCATTAAAAAAAAAGATTTGGTAGTGCATGTAACCAGGCCACCAGGTGCAAGGACACACGTTACTGAGTAGATACTAGTTACAAGGCTAATCACGATAAAATTGACCTAATAAGAATGCACATAGTCACATGCGAAACTCCTTTGAGCTTCTCTTTTTCACAAGTAGAACATTTGTTATTTTTGTAATTTGGGTTACTTTATACTCTCTCTGTTTCATAATAAGTGTCATTTTAAGTTTTTGCACACGGATTAAGAAAACATTTAATTTTACATATTTTCTATATAAAAACATCATTTTCCATACACCTAATACTATTTCAACCAATAGAAAATTAAATTAGAAAATAAAATTCATAAATTTTGCTTTGAAAATAGAAAACGACACTTTTTATGAAACAAAAATAAAATCTCAAAACGACACTCTTTGCGAAACGGAGGGAGTAGTATTCAAATTTTTTAATGTAAAGTAATTAAAGAAATGTGCTCAACGGATAGTGATTAGGATTTTAAAATGTCTGATAAAGAGGGTTAATAAAAATAATTTAATTGGACAAGGTGAAGAAAGAGAACTGATTTGGCCATTGGGGAGAGAGTTTGCACTTCCCAGTTGTGGTACCGACACATGTCGAGCACGTGGGGTAGAGGAGATTCTCGTCACCTGTGGAGGGGACCACAGAGCGTGCTGTAAACCACTCCTATACTGTTTCATCCGACGGTTCTTATTCCATCTTCAGATTCTCATTGTCCTTTTCTAATCCATATATATCTCTGTTTAGTGTATAAACCAATGCTTGCGTCAGCTTTCCCCACCTGGGCTGGGCTATAGTTAAGTGATTTGATTTATAATGTCCAATAATTAAGCTACTAATGACTTAATTAATAGTTTTGGATAAAATAAGTCAAAAACAAATAAATAACCACTGACACAATCGAAATTTGGTGATACAAAGAGGTAACAAATAGTCAAATACAGAGAAGAGTTTACTCAGAGCTAGAGGAGCAAACACCATAGCGTTTTTTGGGTACAAAACGGCACGCAGCTATAGTCCAAAACTCATTGGATGGGGTGGGGGGATCCATGAAGGAGGGGATAGGCCAAAAACAAAGCAGCCCCTATCTTTTAACATTCTTTTTTTTTTTACAATCTGAAAAAGTAATAAAGAAAACAAAAAGGTATATAATGATACCACGAAGACATGGTTGAATCATCACAGATCTTGGCCACATCAATTTTGACTGTCTGTGTTATGTTGGAGCCAAGATAGGGGAGAAGACAGCTATGAGCAGAGGGTTTCTTCTTAAGCAGGACAAGAAGTCATCCTTGCTGATTCTTTCATCTTTGTCGTCGTCTAGCAAAATGTACATCCCATGAATCTGAAACATGAGAGAAACTCTAAACCATTTAGACTACACATCTTCAGATTCATGGATGAGATGAGTCTATTGACACACTTACCTCCTCTTTGTTCGAGTTTGGTATTGTGTGTTTCAGCGCGTCTCCAAGCTGAGCCAAAGATTAAGAGAAGTAAGAGAAGTAAGAACTCAAAAAGCAAATATAACAAAGAGGTGAAGAAAAATAATCTACTTCTTGAATGGAGATAAAGCCATCTCCATCTGCGTCACAGTGGGAAAAGGCTAGCTCGCATGTTTGCTGAAAAAGTGGCTGTGCCGATACATGAGCCGAGGCAAACAAGAACTGCAGAAGAAGAAGAAGGATGAGATTAAAAGAGACGGTTTACTAAGAATCTCTACAAAATGATCCCTGAAGGTACCTGTCTGAAAGTGATTGATCCGGCTTTCTCCACATCGATGAACCCATATATCTACAACAGTATGCTTGTATAAGTAACATCGTGAGGCATAAGAGCATAGGCATATTATTACACAAAGAAGGCAAGAAAAGAATTTAGTTATTCATAAACTGACCCCCTTAGAAAGAGTGCAAGGCTTCAGTCTAAGAACCCGAAGAAAGTCATGTAGCGTAACACGTCCACTGCAAAGAGAAGAAAATTTCTTGAAGGTTGTAACTTAGAAAACAAAGTAACTTATAGGACAAAAAGTCATTACCTTGAGTCCGGATTCATGGAAGAAAATGTATCCAAATACCGAACTGCCTCTAAACTGCTTATATGGAATAGCTGAAAAAGTAACAGAATCACTAGGGATCAAAATAATGAACATTTTTTCTTGATGGAGCATATATACATGACATTATCAAAAAATAAGAAAAGAAAGGTATAACCACAGTCAGAGATATGTGTCTCCTCCTTGATGTAAATGAGAAACATTAAACTTGTAGCACTTAGAGAATAAACTTACCGACGCAACCTTGGCCATTTCAACCATGTAATTTGAGGGGTTTTCCTGCAACAGAACATTTATTTAAATATATATGAAGCTATTCAAGAGAGTGAAAACAACCATGAGCTGCACATACCAGCTTTAACTCGGATGCTCTGTTCAATAGCATCAGGTCCCCATAAGAATGAGATGTTTGGACGACATTCAAAGAGGTTGCAATTGCATGACTTGTCTGTATTCACAAGTATAACCATCAGTACTAAGTGCAGAAGAAAACAGTCTCCATCTCCACCAGAAAACATACCTTCTGGGAGAGACGCACAGCATTCTGTTTTTGAGTGTCACTTGGGTAAATTACAGGAAGATATTCAACCTGTTTAATTCCGGAGAAAATGATCCAAATGAGTGAAGTTTCTAAAGCACAAAATATACAATCAATGAACAAAGCTTTTACGACCTCCATGAAATTGTGAAACTGGGTGAACATTCTAAACATGAGCATCAACAAAGAAATATTCCCCCTGAAAATCTCATAAACGTCAGTACTTTTTTGGAGGAAGTAGAAAGTGTGTATACAGAACAGTAAAGAGTCTCACCAGGATTGATCAAAATGTACATGGGGATACCGGACTACTACAGGCTGTATTGGGTAGCCTGGGATGAAAGCTCCGAGCTGGAAGGAGATAAGAACTTTCCCATTGGTTGTGGTTCCTTCAGGGAATAGCAGCAGGCGAGGAAATCTATCGCAGGAGGCTTTTCTCTGTATATTACATCCTTGAAAGCACATTGCGTATCAAATACAACAAAACCATTTTGAATCCTTTTCAACCACAAATGGTTCACAGATCATGACAAAATGGTGTATAGATATCAAGAAATTACTATAGATATCAATAACATGCCACAAGAAACTCTTTACCTTTATTTCATGCACAGCGTTCTTCCTTGATTCTTGTGAGAATCTATTAACATATATCACCTTTAAAAAAAATTCAAAAAAAAACAAACAGAAAGTTTAGTATAAACGAGGCCCCAGCATCTGAAACCAAACATGTGCTGCCTACCTGCATTGCCCTGATAATAGTTCCAACAAAAGGAAGTGAATCATGCGACTCCGATGCAACAATGGTGGGTGACAATTCATAGAAGAAGAAGATTGGTTCAATAAAAGAAACATGGTTTGATACAACAATGGGAGCAATCTCCCTGCGAGCAGGTTTCCCTTTCCTTCGTATCCAATGATAACTGCAAAAAGCAAGGAAGATCATTCAACACAAGAACCTCTATATATCTATAAACACAACATCATGTAACAAACTATCTAACACCACTGAAACCATTCACCAATCTTAAACCCACAACTAAAGTTTGCTTTTTTAAACAATGTTCTAAAAATTCGGTCTATAAAGCGTCTAACTACCGCCTAAACAACATAATGTAACAAACTATCTAACATCCGTTGAGACCATTCACCATGTAATAACTAAAATTTCCATTTTTAACTCACCCAAATGAGAAGAGGATACATCTGGTACAGATCCGAGTAACCCACATGATCCTACATCTCCAACGTGGCATAGGATTATGTTTATCTTTCCATCCAGCAAGTGCCAGCTTCGTCGCCACATACCCAACAGCTAAGCTAGCACCGAAGATGACGAGTCTAAGCAACGCAATCGGGAGGCAAATCACGATCTTAATCGCTTCGTAGAGTCCGCTAACTCCCGGTGTATCGTTCCGAAACGGATCCACCGTCGTCGCAGGAGGACAGAGAACCGGAGGCTCGGCTTCGCTGAGGAAGCTGAAAGGGTTGTTAAGATGGTCAAACTGAAAACCACGTGGAACACGAGGTTGGTGGTGGTCTTGGTTTTGTTGACCATCGGCGGGACTATAGTCTTCTTCTCCTCCGTCGTCGTTGATTGAGATGACGACCTCTGGTTGACGCTGGATCAACGGAGACGACAAATCAGGATCCGACATCCTCGGTGTGTATCTGTAAGAAGAACACAGCGAGAGAGAGAGAGAGAGAAGGAGAGAGAGAGAGATTGGTCACCGCTTTGTGGTGGATGTTAATTTGTTTCTTCCTTCCTTCCTTCCTTCCCCCAATAATCCTTTTTTAGTGTTTGGTTAAAATTAATTTAATTTTTACTTAATTACCCCCTAAACTATTATTAATACGGATTATAAGAGTTGGAATCTGTGGTTGTAGTCTATTTCAAGCTTTGATTTAACTCAGCGAGCGAACAAATGTTTTGATTACAGCTGGTATTTTTTTTAGCAAATCTATTATGGAATAAAATAATGTAATTACAAGGGGCCACGATTAAAGTTTACGGTCAACGGAAGCAGATAATTTATAGTATAAACATTATGATTGCTCTTTCACATGGACTCGGCATAGTCTGTCTTTTAAAAACTCATAAAGAATCTCTAATATGAAATATATTATTTTATACGGGGGAAAAAAAAACTATTCTATCCGAGTTATTTCTGATTTATAGACTTTGGCATTTATATGTTTTTTGAACCTTCGTATTTTCCAAAATATGGAAACTTTGTGAAAATTGTAAAGTCTAAAATATACCTTTTGTTCATCCATTTGTATCCTACTTAACCTGTACTAATTCGTTTAATTAAAGATGACATTTAATATGTTTTTTTATGAAAAAAAAATGTTGTATCATAGGTCTGACTGGATATCCAAAATGAAAGAGAAGACGATGGATATTTTAATTAATTTTATTGATTTGTCGTCTTCAAATTAGGGAGATTAGCCCGATTGACATATGTGGCCGACATACCAATATAATCTAGCATGTGTCGATATATATATGTAACAAACTATTATTATCATCAAGTCACTTAAACCGAACCGGTCCGCTTTAAACCACGATGTCTTAACCTTCAATCTAAAACAAATATAACTCTGCTTATATCTGTTTCTTCAGTTTAACGAAACCTCAAGCTCTGTAATTTTACAGACCAAATAAAATTTGATATTTGAAAAACATCTCATGACAGAACAATTCGTTGAAGTTTTGTGAGGAAAACAATACATAGTCACGTCACGTGGTGGTTACATATTTGCAACATTATACCTATTAGAACATGATGATAGTATACACTCTGCTCAATCGGGTAGCCACACTTGCGTAGCCAATGATCGATCGCCTATGCATATGCTAAAACAGAGAGATCTACGTAACCAACATAGACACCATTGCAGCTGAGGAGTCAGGTCCATCGTTGTTAACACTCGGTATGATCACTTCAGGCGACACTTGTTTCACAAACTCTTTCAGCTCCGTGAAGCTGCTATGCTCACTGTAAGGAACCTCGTACCTGAAACCATATTTAGAGATTTTTCAGCTTCAATGCCACCACAGAGACTTGGAGATGGCGAGAATCAATTACCTTATTATTGTACCCTGTTGGAACCTTCTTCCTGGAGACTTGGTCTTCTTGGACTTACCAGATGTCCAGCCAGTTGGAGAGAATGCAACGATTAGGCTGTATCGGTTCTGCATGACATTAAAAAAGGAAAACATTTGTTTGGTTGTTCTTCGACAGTTAAAACCGAATAGATGCGTTGTTTCTTACTGTGTATCGGTTAGCTATATGTTTCAGCCGTTTGAAACTGGCAAGCGTCCACAAGGGCACGACGTGAATGTGGCTCTCCTCTTCCTTCACTGTAAACCACTGCATGTCCTCCTTAGAGAACCCCAAGCATTCGAGGAGTTTTAACTTTGCGGAATTGATGTAGATCTTCTCACGTAGCACACGTGCAACCTCCAAGAACAACCTCTCCTTTCCTGTCAACAAAGAAGAGAGGATAGAATTCAGATTCATCATCAGGAAAAAAAGAAGAGAGAAGGTATTAATTACCGATGGTGTAACTTCCTATTAAGAAAAGGGTCTTTGGATTGAAGGCTTCTGCTTGAATAGACTCAACAACAAACTGTATTACCGCCTCTTGCTTTGGAAAGTCATACTGCAACAAATGGTGGCACTTGTATCAAAGCAATCACTGAGAGCAATCAAGAATAGTTTGATGCATGACCAACCTGGGGGTTACAGTATGTAGTATCAAGGACAAGAGAGCTGATAGGCGAATCATTCAGATAGTTTAACATCTCTTCACTATAGCGGAAATCACCCGTATGTAGAACAGCCTATACAAATCAACAGAGCCCACATTATTTTGTGAATGGAAAGTTAAAACATACGATCATGAACACACGTTGGAATGGTCTAAGAAGATTAAGAACTCACCTTACCGTTGGCTGGTTCAAAGAGTATCATGATGGATCCGGGGCAGTGGTTTGCATCAAAGCATGTCACATCAACACCCGCAATATTAACCTTCTGGCCAAGGTGCAGGACTTGTAGTCTCTCCCAAGGGATCCCAATCTTCATATTTACCAGCTTTGCGGTAACTAAGGAACAGTATATCTTCCCATGGCTAAAAGACTTTGTCAGACCTTGATAATCTGTAAATGAGGACTCAGAGGCTTTAAGCATTGACTCTTATGTGTAGTAGTATGAAGGCAAAACTACTTACGATCAAGATGAAAGTGTGTAAGAAACCAATGGCAACAATCGCGTGTGAGGTACTTGAATGCGTCCTGCGTATATAGAAAGTCACCAAACATAAAATATTCAGCACACAACATGATGAACCGGCTTGTTAATGGAGAATTACCACTCGAAAAGGTGTCCCTGGAACGCAATTCCACTGTGGAATGACTTTAGATTTTCCATTGTTGCCGTTTCTTCTCACAGCACGTCTACAGCTCTGTTCTGTGACAGGTTCTTTAGGGAGCGGGAGCTTCCGGATCCTTGTGCCATCAGTAGCCTGACCAGGGAAAAACTCTGTAATCAACTTGTTGGCAGTTGTTTTTTTAGGCTCATCTGCCTTACGGTTGGTTGACCTCTCCCTCTGTCTCTCAGTAACATTGCTACTTGTAGAAAGAGACTGTGCAGAGGCTTCTTCTCTAAGCGTGCTAAGTGCATTCACAATCTTCTTTCTGGGGCCAAGTGACGTGATACCTATGCTCAGGAGATCCTGTGGGAAATATAATCAATCACTATGTGAAGATATATACTTATCAAAGTTTTGTGTGCCATAATAAAAGGTATATTATTCTATTACCTCCTCTGTGAGTGACTGAAGAGTATCCCAGTCGATCTCTTCACGAAGAAAAACATCTTCATATTTAGCTAAACCTAGACTCCTAACCCATTTAAGCACCGGAGAGAGATCATTAACTAGTTGTGGATGCTGAACCGGATCATCAACAGATTCTTCAACGAAAGAAGAAGAAAAAGACTTCTCGCATTTTCTCAATGAGCCCTACTCTCAAATTCACAAGTTTAACAGTTAATCAAATACATAACTAAACCCTAAAGTCTATCAGATAAACAAAGGAAGCTTTACTTACTTGATCAGGAGGTTGAGTATCAAGACAGTTATTGGTGTGAACATGCCTCTGCTCCTCACTCAAAGCAGAGATATCAGCTTCACACAGTGGACACTGAATAGAATCATCATCTTTGCCTATACTACTACACTCTCCTCCACTGTTACCCTCAGAGCAAAGCTTTATCAACACGTCAAGCTCAGACTCAGACTCAGACCCATCCTCCTCGTCGATTCCACCTTCAAACCTAAGACGAATCCTCGACTTCAACAACCTAGCCTCCATCGAATTACACGAATAACCCTCACGATTCGCCTTAAAGCATTCACCTTTCTCCTTCCCATCAACTAAAACCTGTTCCTCTTTTGTCTCCGCCGCGAGAGAACAAAAGGGCTCACCGGAATCTCCTGCCGAGCAATCAACACTCGAGGGGATACAATCTAGTAAGCTAAAGTCCGGAGTAGATGACGAGCCCTGCGCATAATACCCAGATGAGAAACAAGAGTCGGAGCTGAACTCAGGAGCCGGAGCGATATTCTCCTTCCCCGGATTACGGCTGAGTCTGGGCTTCTTCCTCGGAGGAGGACGGTGGGAGATGGAACCGTTGGTTGGTTGAAGGGGTTTTCGAAGAGAGAGCTGAGAGGAAGGAGGGATCTGGAAGTCGTCGTCATCGTTATCTCCGTCGTGATTCCACATTAAGTTCCGGCGAGGCGTAAAAGATAGAGAGAGCGTGTTTCGTTTGACCGAGAGCGTTTACACAAGTTCAAGAGGAAGGAAAGAAAGAGAGGGAGAAAAGGAGAAAAACGACGACGTTTCGTATGAATCGGTGTGACTTGGTTAGACCAATGCATTTAAAAAATGTTGGAAATGATATTCTTTCTTTTAAAATGGGCTAAATTTTAATTCTCGAAATTTATTAATGTGGGACAGTGGAAGTGAATATCATATAGACCAATTAATCATCTATTAATGGGCCGTATCTAAAAATTTTCAGACCAATGTTTATGTTCGAATCCAAGCGAGATCTTAAAATTGAATTTCTAATTTGGTTCGGACCGGAGTAAAGTGCAAGAGGGATTGCGTCACTTTGTGTCTAAAGCACCCAAACGGACCCCACCCACATGCAACAAACTTCACGCGCTTCATCGGCTCGTCTACCCTCACATTACAAGTCAATTCGATTTATTTTCTAAAATGGCAACATATATCATAGTATAAGGAAGTCAATACAAAAACATTATAACATTGCCAAATGTCGAAAGATATCTTTCTCATAATGCAAAATACAAATCAATAATTTTCGAAAAACAAATCTTATAATTCCAAGAATGTAATTAACTAGAAATATTAATCCTCCATTGTTGCGTATGACAAGCTCGCACGTTTTAGACCTAATCATTTCCTCACAAACAATACATTAACCCGTTGATCTTCATGCGCGTATACTACACTCGCTATTCTCTCCTCCTCCCTTTATATTACTTACCGTCGAACTACTTCATATCAAACCCTTGAAAGTTTCACTCCTCACACATTCTATTCAACTCTCATCGTTGTGTTTGTGTGTATATATACATACACATACAAAACACTTATATTGTGTATATAAATATTATTTTTCGACTGAGTTTTCTCAAAGAAATGAATTTATTTACAAGAACATCACCGAGGGACAAGAAGTCCAATCTTTATTACATAACCTTAGTAGGGCTCCTCTGCATCGGGAGCTACCTTCTCGGCATTTGGCGAACCTCGGCGGTCATTCCACGCGCCGCCTTTGATTACTCAAGCGGCGCACCGTGCGAGAAATTCTCCAAAACAACTTCCACAAGAAATCTCGACTTCAACGCGCACCACAACCCTCATGATCCACCTCCGGTGCCGGCAACCGCCGCGTCTTTCCCGTCGTGCGGCGCTAAGTTGAGCGAGCACACGCCGTGCGAAGACGCGAAGCGATCGCTGAAGTTCCCTCGGGAAAGGTTGGAGTACAGGCAAAGGCATTGTCCCGAGAGAGACGAAGCTCTGAAGTGCCGGATCCCGGCGCCGTACGGTTACAAGACGCCGTTCCGGTGGCCGGAGAGCCGTGACGTGGCGTGGTTCGCGAATGTGCCTCACACGGAGCTTACGGTTGAGAAAAAGAACCAGAACTGGGTCCGGTACGAGAATGATCGGTTTTGGTTCCCTGGTGGCGGTACGATGTTTCCACGTGGCGCTGATGCTTACATTGACGATATTGGACGGTTTATTGATCTCAGTGGCGGTTCGATTCGTACAGCCATCGATACCGGTTGTGGGGTACGTGCATATTCTTTCTTTCCCCTCTGAATAAACCGAAACATCCGGTTCGATTATACTCTTAATTGATTTTCTCTGCTTACTAACTAATTATTTTGACTTTATTACTTAAAAAGGAAGATTTTCCCCCAAAAATATATGTTCAGTCGAATAACCTGTTGGAATATTTCATAAAATTAGTTCAAGAATACATCCAGTTTAAGTGACAAAATATATTCATGCATATCCATATCTAATCAAAATCTAATTTAAAACATATTTGAGTATGTGAACAGTAACTCAATTTGTAGTTAGTGGCATCATCATTTTTAGATTAAATTTTATAAAGAAAAAAAAAGAAAAAAAAATCATACTGTTTTTACAACATTTTCGGTTACTGATTATAATCTATTGAAGTCACCTAATTATCTACTGTAACTTTTGACCTACTCGTACCTAACCGTTAAACTTGTAGTGTTGAAAACTAAACCAGTAGTTATAAACAAAGAGTCAAAGTCATGAAATATAGATCTCTTATGTTGACTTTTTAATATATTTTATCTTCATTTACCTTAAGCTTTTGGTATTAATCAAAAATCTATGTTTTGGGATTTTCAGGTGGCTAGCTTTGGTGCATATCTTTTATCAAGAAACATCACAACAATGTCATTTGCTCCAAGGGACACACATGAAGCTCAAGTTCAGTTCGCACTCGAGCGTGGTGTGCCTGCGATGATCGGAATCATGGCCACAATCCGCTTACCATACCCTTCTAGAGCCTTTGACTTAGCTCATTGCTCTCGTTGCCTTATCCCTTGGGGACAAAACGGTTCAACTCTAATCCTAAACAACTATAAAACTACTTTTAATTTTTTTTAACACTTTTGAGTTATTTTGCAGATGGGGTTTACTTGATGGAGGTGGATAGGGTTTTAAGACCAGGAGGGTATTGGATACTGTCTGGACCGCCGATTAATTGGCAGAAACGTTGGAAAGGATGGGAAAGGACGATGGATGATTTAAACGCAGAGCAGACACAGATCGAGCAGGTCGCTAGAAGCTTGTGTTGGAAGAAAGTAGTTCAGAGAGATGATCTTGCAATCTGGCAAAAGCCCTTTAACCACATTCACTGTAAGAAAACCAGACATGTTTTGAAGAAACCGGAGTTTTGTCGTCATGATCAAGATCCCGACATGGCCTGGTACACGAAGATGGATTCTTGTTTAACGCCATTACCTGAAGTTGACGAGGCTGAGGATCTAAAGACGGTGGCTGGAGGAAAGGTGGAGAAATGGCCGGCGAGGTTAAACGCGGTTCCTCCGAGAGTAAACAACGGTGACTTCAAGGATATCACACCGGAAGGTTTCTTGGATGACACGGAACTGTGGAAACAGAGAGTTTCTTATTACAAGAAACTGGATTACCAGTTAGGTGAAACCGGGAGATACAGAAACGTACTAGACATGAACGCTTACGTCGGTGGATTCGCGGCGGCTTTAGCAGATGAACCGGTCTGGGTCATGAACGTTGTCCCGGTCGAGGCTAAGGTCAACACTCTCGGTGTCATATACGAGCGTGGTCTAATCGGAACGTATCAAAACTGGTAAGCTTAACTCAACCGTGCTGATTGAATCCGGTTTATGGTTTAATCCGGTTTTGTGTTCTTTTTTTTGGTTAGGTGTGAAGCGATGTCGACGTATCCAAGAACGTATGATTTCATCCATGCGGACTCGGTTTTCACGTTGTACCAAGATAAATGTGAACCGGAGGATATATTATTGGAGATGGACCGGATTCTTAGACCGGGTGGTGGAGTGATTATAAGAGACGATGTAGACGTTTTGATTAAGGTTAAGGAGTTAACCAAAGGGTTAAAATGGGAAGGTAGAATTGCTGATCACGAGAAGGGTCCTCATGAGAGAGTGAAGATTTACTACGCGGTGAAACCGTATTGGACTGTCACTGCACCTGAGGAAGAAGATAAAAACAATACTAAAGCTCTCTCATGATTTTGAGCTCTCTTCTTCATTTTCTTTCTTTTAAGTTTTTGTAATGTTTATGTTATTGTTTTTTTTCACAGCAATATTTCTTGATGATTGTTGTCACATTCTTATCATATGACGAAAGAAATAGAAATATCACAGAATGTTTAAAACAGAGTAGGTTTCGATATGCTCTGTTTCACACATTATTACAGAGAGTAATAATGACAGAGGAATCTTGTAATAATAATTTAATTACAATTAAAAGACAAATGATGGAGCACGACCTCTGTCTCGTTTCTATGTAAGGAAACTCTCTGACTTCAACTAAAAATATTATCTATTATTATTAATCAAGATCCAATCTTCACCACCGTGTTTGCTCCGACACCGTGAAAATGTATCCTGTCTCCTCCTCCTCTTCTTCTTCTTCTTCTCCGGCGACTAATGACGTATCCTCGCCGCTACTGAATCGTGTTCTTACGTCACGTTCTTCGCAACCATTACGTGGAGCAGCGTCGAGGCTTCTCCGCCGTGCTAGCGGTCGCGGAATGATGCTCCGTGAGTCATCGGTACGAGTCCGTGAGACAGCAGCTGAGCAGATTGAGGAGAGACAGAGTGAGTGGGGGTACTCGAAACCTGTTGTAGTCTTGGATGTGGTCTGGAATCTAGCTTTCGTGTTCGTCACTGTTGGAGTTTTATGGTTTAGCTTGGGAGAGAACCCTCATGTTCCTCTCAGATTCTGGGTCATTGTTTATAATCTTCAGTGTTTGCTTCATGTTGCGTGTGTGATCTCTGAGTATGGACGTCCACGTGGTTATGATCAACTGAACCAAGATTCGGATTCCGGTTTAACCTCCGGTCAAGGATCTAGTGAAGATGAATCTGATGGTCCTGAGATTGAATCTCGAACTAGGTTAGTAAAGATCCTTTCCTTTTTTCTTTAAACATGTAATATTAGTTTCGTCCCAATGTTTCAATGTTCTCTTTATTGTAGTCTTGCCAAGCATCTTGAATCAACCAATGCGACCTTCTCATTTGTCTGGTGGATCATCGGGTTTTATTGGGTCACTTCTGGTTCCGAGGAGCTCGCTCAAAGCTCACCTCAACTCTACTGGTCTGTATTCAAAACACACAGTGTCTTATGTTTTGTTTGTTCTTGTTTCATATACTTTTTTAAAACCTCTGGTCTTCTACAGGCTGTGTGTGGCGTTTCTCGCCTTTGATGTAATCTTTCTAGTCCTTTGTGTTGCTGTTGCTTCTCTTATTGGTATTGCTGTGTGCTGCTGTTTGCCTTGCATCATCGCGGTTTTATACGCTTTGGCAGAGCGGGTAAAGTCACAAAAGACTGGTTTGTTGCTCATGTGTATATATATAGTAAGGTGCTTCTTCTGATGTTTTGCTGATGTTTCAGGAAGGTGCATCTGATGAGCAGATAGAAAGGCTTCCGAGATTCAAGTTTCTGACGGTGAGAAATTCAGAGAAAGTGAATGGTGAGATAAGGGAAACTCATGGAGGGATAATGACTCAACTTGGTGTTGATTCTCCAAGTGAACGTGTGTTATCAAGTGATGAAGCTGTAAGTTATAACCAATCCCAAAGGTAATGATTTTTTTTATTGGTACAAACAAATGAAACTTTGTATTTGTTTCAGGAATGTTGTGTTTGTCTTTGTGACTATGAAGATGGAACAGAGCTGAGAGAGCTTTGGTGTAGACACCATTTCCATGAAGCTTGTATAGACAAATGGCTAAGCATCAATGCCACTTGTCCTCTCTGCAAATCCAACATTCTCAAAACTGATGAACATAGTGGCAACGGTGCAGTATGATGAAAGTTTCTACATTCAGGGTGGTGATCATCTATTTTTACTCGGTCCATAACAAATGTTATTATTACATGTTAAAATTGTTTTTGTAACAGAGGTGTACATGTTGAAATTATTTTATAGTTGAAGTTTTGTCGTCTGTGTGTTTGAAGTGTTTGGAACAGCTAAGAGAGAAATTGTCTTCATATGACAGCACATGTGAAATGCAGGCGCCCACAAACTTCTACCAAAATATGGTTGATCAAAAGAAACGTGTTTATTTCGTCAGAAAACATTAAAAATAACCATTAAATGATAAAATAAGTAAGATAATTGTATTGTTTGGTTATATAATAATAAAACATGTGAAGCATGATAAATCTTTGTTATGCTTTATTATTAGAGTGCTAATCACGATAAATGTAAATAGATGAATACATAAAAATACATAGAAAGTAAGCAACTGATGAGACCAAAACATAAATATATAGTTATAATATTCTATAAAACTTTTTCTTATAACAATATTAAACAAAACAGATTTCAAAATTCTTGAATATTATTTTGTTGAAATTTGAAATTTATTGATCAACCAGAAGCTCTATTCTTGATTTTTTTTTTAAAAGTTTCTCTGTTGATTCAAACTGCAATATATGAGTCATAAAAAGGAGATTGCTGATTAACAAAAATCATGGTATATTTATAGAAAAACTTAAGAGATAAAATGAATTTTTTATTTATTTCATAAGAAGTAAATTTTTCATATTTCACCCTGAACCCAATTCCAAGAATAATATATAGCCAAAAAAATATGAAGAATTATCTGTTCAGACAAACGTGTAAAAAAATAAAGAATCAAGTGGGCCGTTGATACGTCCCCCAGTTAACAGGAACACCAGTTACTACACGACTTCCATAACCAAAAGTCGTAGCCATTGATGAAGATGTCTTTGGTCTCCACATTCGACTATTCACCGCCGCCGCAGCTTGAGAAGAACACGCCGTATAACCCAACGAAGTCACCATCAAAGGCGACGGCGACGCATATTTAACATCGTTAACGTCAGGTTTCACCATTATCGACACATTAACGATACCACTTTTGTCTCCATACTCATCTCTCAACCTATAACTCAAGAAATTCAAATGCCCCTGAGGAGCAAACCCTCCAATGAAATCCGTAACCGGAATCTTGGCGACTCCAACATTCTTCACGGCTCCTCCACTTGTCCGGTATGAAACCTCGACGGAGATAAACCTTACACTCCCGTCTACAGCCATCTCGGTCTTGATTCTATGTTTCCAAATAGGATAGCTCCCACCTTGTTCATACTCTTCACATGTGTGATGAGTCTCTTGGTCTATTCTGATCACTCCGAATGTCTTCCTCTTCACCGGTTTTCGATTTACCTTGAGTCCTTCCGCTGATATTAACTCAATCTCTAATGACCGTTTCGATCTTGAATACGACATGGCGTTTGATGTTATGGTTTATGTATATATGTATATAAGTCCAATCCTGTGTTAGAGGAGATTACTTATCGTTTTGATTCGTGAGATGAGGGAAA
This sequence comes from Sinapis alba, assembly GCA_012274485.2. Classification (NCBI taxonomy): domain Eukaryota; kingdom Viridiplantae; phylum Streptophyta; class Magnoliopsida; order Brassicales; family Brassicaceae; genus Sinapis; species Sinapis alba. Next base: position 70,721 of record MU106096.1, read on the forward strand.
AAGAGTTTATATAGGTGTGGTACGTTGACTAACGAAGGCTCGAGGATTATTCCACGTGCTTTCCACTCACTCACGAATTTATTAATGTTTCTGCGAAATTTTCATTTTCATTTTATTTTGTTTTTTGAGTAAAAGACAACTTTAGTATGCTTTTTTAATGGGTATGTATTCTTATTCTGAACTATATTTAAATTCCAAGAGATTCTATTTATATATAAAATAGTAATAATATTATTGCATGTTTTTAAAAATATTTCATGCTTTTTATTGATTGGTTTTAAATCGTGGGATGAAAAGCTAAAATAGATACTTCTTGATAAGTTAGAATTAGATATGTTGACAAAAAAAAAGGAGATTGGAGTAATGACGTTGTTGATCGGATGGTTCGAGGATGCTTGGCCGGTAGCCTGATCAACGGTGGCGTGCGGCAGGTCGGCCATTTATACGTTTTAAATTCTGCAAACTATTATATTGCTCTCATATCTATCCTCTTGAATTTATAAACAAAATTGCTAACATAAGCTACTTTCTGGTTACCTTAAGTATGAACTAATGTTTTGTCTTATATATATTTTTTTTATTTGTAATTTGGATTTATTGTAAATTAAAGAAAAAGCTCAAGCCGCCATAGTTTTCATGAATGGTATAGTAAATTAGTTTTGTCACCAAGAACGTAGAAAAAAATATTAATCATTTGTAATGGATAGGAAATTACGAAATTATAAACTTACTTTGAATAAAAGCCAACAAGCGTAGTCGTTGATAATTCCATACGGCAAAAAGAAAAAAAAAAAAAAGAATTGCGTTGAACCTAAAACGTTGAGAAAGTCTTTGGCACTAGTTGACATAGTCGTTATAATTCTTCGCGTATTGTACACTGATAGACTATAGGAAACTTGGGACGAGAGTGCGAACGAAATTTCAGGTTTTTCTTGGTTGATTCTGGCACACGTTTTCTTTCTTTATTTTTTTATTTGGCGCAAAAAAAAAACGACTTTTAAAATACGAGACTATTGCTATTGAGTAAAATATGGAGTATTGCTTATTGCCAGTTAATATATTCAAAACTTAACAGACTGTTAATATAATATTTTCTCCGGTTCTTTTTGTACGCTAATAAATAATGTATGTGCAAACCCGGAGTATAAAGATTTCAAACATTCAAGGCTGGTTATGGGCAAACCCGGATAATATTCACCTATATAGCCTCCAATTTTTTTTTAAAAAAAATCGTATAGATATATATAGACTCCTAAATTTATTTTTAAAAAATTTGTTGAAATATTTACTAAATTACTTACGACTTCTAAAATTTTAGAGCATCTTCATCCATGGTCTCTTAGGGAGTTCTTAGAACAACGTACCGTCTAAGAACACTACTTTAGACTCGCTTTCTCACATTTGCATATCTATAAAATAATGGTTTATTTTAATGGACCAGTACTTTATTAACTAGTAACATATTTGTTACTATAATCGTTTTCTGTCTGATTAATTGTCGTATAAATTTTTTGACCATGTTGTATTTCTGTTAGAAATCGGTCGGAATTTTCTGACAAAAAAAAAATTCGGTCAGAATTTACAGTCAGAAGTTCTTTCTTGTAGTGTCTGCTTTATCCATATTCTAACACCTGATGTCGGTAATAGATGGGTAAAGGTAGAAACAGGTCTTTCAAATTTTGGCCAACAAACACAAACATAATTAACTGCATGCATGCATGCATATAAGTCTTTCCAAACGATGCGCTGACGTATAGACATAAATGTAGAAAAGAATCATAGAAATGTAAGTCCATGTGTGTTTTGAAAAGTTTTAAATCTACGTACCTACCACGATGCAGTCGACCACATTTTAATGTATCTACGTACCTACCACGATGCAGTCGACCACGTTTTAGGTTAGCTTTGCAGTGATGAAAATGATTACAGGTTGCATGGAAATTTATCTGGGCTTGCCTCGTTATTTCATCACAGGTAGATTACTAGCTTGTTTTCTACATTAATGTTGCCGTGTTGACTTTCTTCCCCGGAAGATGCTGATCTATGTAATGGGCTGATCTATGTAATGGGCCACAATACAATACTGATAATACCATATGTTTTGAATCTTGATTCATAAAAATAAAATAAAATATTAGGTTATAATCTTTGTTTACAACAGATTCTCTCCAAAAAAAGAAAGCTTTTAAATGTACAAGAATTTACAAAAATAAATAGCAATAAATTGTATACAAATATTCATTTTAAACAGAAAAGTATATATTAACTTCAAACTTGACAACTGATAAAGTGTCTTACTCCACAACATTCAAGACTCAACCACAGGCTCAACTTCTTCTCCTGCATCAGCTTCAGCGACTGCTTCTTCTTCTCCTGCTTCCCCTTCCGGAATCGCAGCGTTATCTTCAGGTTTGTGATCATCAGAAGGCGGAGTAGAGGCACCAGAAGAAGCGGTTCGACGGTGGTTAGCAGCGGCTTCATGGACGTGATTGTAACTTCCTTTCTCGAGAAAGAGCTGGTTGAAATGGACTTTGCAGTAGAGGACACCGTTGAGAGAAGCGTAAGAAGAGTGAGTCAAAGGACAACCACTGTGTGCGCACTTGAAGCAAGTCTTGTGGTAACATTCTCCTTCCATGTTCACTTTCTCCAGTGGATAAACGGTTTTGTGACACGTCGCACATTTGTCTTGTGTTCCACTGAAGAATGAAGATAACTTACTCGGAGCTCGAGTCTTTGCAGATTCAATAGAGAACAGATTAAAGATTAAAAAAATGAAAATAAAATTATTAGCTCATAGTAATAAAACATATTAAATTTTAGTTGTAAATGCATTTGTAATTATTCTATATTTTCAAACCAATAAGAATTCACTAAATGAATATTTATAAAACAATATTCTCTCTAAGTATGCGTTTTTATTAAATGGAGGAATATATGTTCTATTACCATATGATCATTAGACTTCTCTGTCTTTCCTGTCTGAAAATTCTTGCTGAAATTTCCAGATTCTTTGAAAAGCTGTTCGAAGTGAGTCTTGCAGTAAAGAACTCCATCCATGGACGAGTAATTACTCATCTGTTGAAGAAAAAGAAGTCGGATCTTTATTCAAAACCATTGTCCAAAAACAGAGTAAAACAATGGAGAAAGAAGAAAGGGACGTACCACGAGAGTGCCATTGCAATGACTGCATCTGAAACATGATTTGTGATAAGTGTTACCCTCTAACGTCAACAAATCCATGACGTAAACAGTTTTGTCACACGCCTTGCATTTATCCAACGTTCCTGTAAACGACATTGTTCTAAGTTGTTGAAAGTTTTGTTCTAAGCTGGACTAAACATTCTTGATTTATGTCTTATTTATCAAAGATTTTTAGATATAGGCTTTTGTGTGTTTATTTTGGCTCCAGCGGTAGAGATTCGAAAGAGGAGAACCCACTAAACTAGTCTAATTCTAGTATTGTTTATTTTCACCATCATCTTTTTATAGTATCTGAGCAAATGACTGGTTCCCACGTTTTCAAAGCGCTATTTTTAAATTAGGGGAGAGTAATGACAAATATTTAAAATATCGGGTTGTTTTAAGAATTATTGAAAAGTTAAGGGGGCTAATTTAAAAAGAAATGATGTGGATAAGAGTGAGTGTAAAAAAAAAAGCCCATAGACGCCCTAACAAACGACGCCGGCGCGAGTCTCTCTTTCACTTTCTCACAGCAAACTTTCCCGAGAAAATTATCATCCATTTCAACATTGTGATCTTGATCCCCGCTCCTGATTCTTGTTTTTAGCCTCGTTTTTGAGCTGTGAAGATTTTTTTTCCTGTGTAATTTCGAGATCGAAGAAGAGAGCTTTGTGATGGATAGTAATAACAGAGGAGGAAGATTTCCACCGGGGATTGGAGCTCCGGATCCTAATTTTCAGTCACGGAATCCGAATCCGAACCCTCCGCCTCAACAGTACCTTCACTCACGGACTCCGTTTCCTCAACAGTATGTACAGTCTCGGACTCCGTTGCCGCAGCAACCTGATTCTCAGCACTACGTTCAGAGAGGTTACCCACAACAAAACCCTCAGCAGATCCAACAACAGCAGCAGCAGCAGCAATGGTCTACACGCGCTCAGCTTCCTGGTGGTAATCCGAGTTATGTAGATGAAGTCGAGAAGACTGTTCAATCTGAAGTAGCTAACAACGATTCTAAGTAAGTTCTCGTTGATGAGGTGTAGTAAAGTTTCCTGCTTTATATATAAAGTTCGTTTCTTTGATTATGATTCTGAGTAAGTGCTCGTTAATGGGGTGAAGTAAAGTTTCCTGCTTTATATATAAAGTTCGTTTCTTTGATTATGATTTATGTTTCTCATTTGGTTATCAGTAACCAGGACTGGAAATCAACGTTGAAGCTCCCACCTCGTGATAACCGTTACCAGACTGAGGTATAAGCTTGAACCTTGTTTTGAGAAGATGACAGTTTCCTTATGTTGTAATAATGTGTGCAGGATGTGACGGCCACTAAAGGAAATGAATTTGAGGATTACTTTTTGAAGAGAGATCTGCTAAGGGGGATATATGAAAAGGGTTTTGAGAAGCCTTCTCCTATCCAGGAAGAAAGCATTCCTATTGCTTTGACTGGTAGTGATATCCTCGCTAGAGCTAAAAATGGGACTGGAAAGACTGGTGCCTTCTGCATCCCTACCCTTGAGAAGATTGACCCTGAGAACAATGTTATTCAAGGTTTGTTTATGCTCTTTTTTTTTTTACTCGTCTGCTTCATGAGTTGTTTGACTACTGGAACTTCCTTGCTGTGTTATCTTTGAAACGAATGGCTGTATTTTCTTTAGTTTGTACACATTGTTGATTTAGTTTTCTTATGCAGCTGTAATTCTAGTCCCAACTCGAGAGCTGGCCCTTCAGACGTCACAAGTTTGCAAGGAGCTTTCAAAATACTTGAAAATTGAGGTTATGGTCACCACTGGCGGTACCAGCCTGAGGGATGATATCATGCGTTTATATCAACCTGTCCATTTGCTGGTTGGAACTCCTGGAAGAATTTTAGATCTTACCAAAAAGGGTGTCTGCCTTTTGAAAGATTGTGCCATGCTTGTAATGGATGAGGTGCGTTTTTTTCTTCCTTTCGCATAAGCTGATTGTTGTTGACTCACAAATATCTTTTTCCCAGGCCGACAAGCTTCTGTCTGCAGAATTCCAACCTTCTATAGAGGAGTTGATACAATTCTTGCCGCAAAACCGTCAGATTCTGATGTTTTCAGCTACATTTCCTGTCACTGTGAAGTACTTCAAGGATCGATATCTCAGGAAGCCGTACATTATCAACCTCATGGATCAGCTGACACTTATGGGTGTCACACAGTATTATGCTTTTGTTGAAGAGAGACAGAAGGTGCACTGCCTTAACACGCTTTTCTCCAAGGTTAGGTTTCTCAAAGACTTTTCTAGCTTACTATTCATTGTCTCATGGATTGTTTATAAATATATAGTTTTTCAACTGCAGCTGCAAATAAACCAATCCATTATCTTTTGCAACTCTGTCAATCGTGTGGAGCTGCTAGCTAAGAAAATCACAGAACTTGGTTACTCATGCTTCTATATCCATGCAAAGATGGCTCAAGACCACCGTAACAGGGTTTTCCATGATTTCCGCAATGGTGCATGCAGAAATCTTGTTTGCACTGGTGCGTTTTGTGTTTGCTCGCGTAATGTCTTTTAAGTTTCATGTTGATGATAAAACTAAACTGGTGAAAATGTCGGCTGCAGATTTGTTTACACGTGGAATTGACATTCAAGCTGTGAATGTGGTTATTAATTTTGATTTCCCGAGGACTTCTGAGTCGTATCTACACAGGGTATGTTAAGGAAAACCGGTTTATGATCTATCATCTTGAGCACATTCTTTTCCTTCAAAATTGTTAATGAGGGTTTGTTTTGTTAACACTGTCCAGGTAGGTAGATCAGGAAGATATGGACACCTTGGGTTGGCTGTGAATTTGGTAACATATGAGGACCGCTTCAAAATGTTCGTGTTTCTTCCTCTGCTTTTGTTTCTCATCTAATACACCCAAGCCGTTTTAACTCATTCATATGGTTACCAACAGGTACCAAACTGAGCAAGAACTTGGAACCGAAATCAAGCCAATTCCGTCACTTATCGACAAGGCAATCTACTGTCAGTAACTTCAACTAGCCGGTGAGACCAATCCCTATCTTGGCATCTTGACATAGTAATTAAAGCCGCATTTCACATATACCAGATTCCAAATGATTGGGTTGCCATTGCTTAGGTGCTTAAAGGAGGCAAATCATTCAGCTTTGGCAGTTACAAGCTCGTTCCAGGAGATGAAGGCAACACTCAGAGCTCTCTACTGAGAGAAGAGGAAGGCAGTATGGATAATAGCGGTTGGTTATATCTGAACCTTTCAACCAGGAGACTGGTGGTTTGGTTTTGCTTTGAAGAATTCTTCAGTGACCTTCTCTCAACTTTCGTTTTCATATTCTAAGAAACCTTTTTTACCCTTCGATGACTTTTCTTGGTCTCTTTTTATTTAAGACATGAAGCCTAATTTCCTAGTAGTAAGATCAAACCAAAGAAAACAATTTTTACTACACTTTCTTATTGCTTCTAGATTCACCTGTGTCTTGGTCTCTTTCTGATGTATGATGAGTTTACCTAGACTTGTGTGAGCCAATCCAAGTGAAACTGTTCTTCTACACACAAAATCACCAATATACAAACATAACAACAAACAAAGAAAAACAAACCGAAGCACACCAAAAAGAGACAGATGAATGATCACAGCGAATGGCCTGAGAACATAACTTAGAAACATCCACAAGTTGCCTTGGGTACAATACCGGTGGCTCTGTGCTTGGCAGCCATTTCTTCAGCTTTAAGAAGCTCCTCTCCTCTTTTAGCTTCAACCATTGCTCTTTTCTCTTCTGCTTGCTTGTGAATTGCAGCCACTTTGTTCTTCATTTTCTCACCATACTCTGCTTTTTTCTTCTCTAATTTCTCTTCAACCTTCCTGAGTTGGGCTTCAATGGCTGCTTTCTGGCTGTTCTCCCAAGCAAGCACATCAGATACCTTCTTTTGTGCCCTGTCCATTTTCATCATTAGCTGATGATTATCTGGCAAAAGTAGTGTAATCTTTGAGGTAAGTAGATGAAAAGAATTTTAAGAAAGTTTACTTGTTCTCAGCCTTTGACTTCTCACTCTCTTCCCATGCTTTGATGAATGATGTTTTCTTCTCTTTTTCCAAGTCTGCAAGTTTCACATCTGTCCAAGATACACATCACATTTTAGTGTCAACTAAGTAACCAAAAAGTAGTCAACATAAAGAAAAACAATGTGATATATAGTTTACCTCTATCGAACGAACCAGATGAACTTTTCTTTGGTGTAGGCTCCTCAATGGGTTCTGCTAGAAGCTCACTTATAAGTATTACACATTGAAAACGTTATATGGGTCTTGGTGACATAGAGGATTTGCCCTTTAGGGCCACTCAACTCTTGTCAAGATACTAGCAACTTAGAAAAAAAGGAAACTAAGGAGGTGCTTTAATTGGTTAATGTTTTCCAAGAGTTAGGAAACTTTAAAGGAACTAATCATGTATGAAACAAATTAAGAAAGTAAACCACTTTCTTAATTCATAGCTGTCCACAACTAATTGCCATGATTCCATATACTTTCTTTGATAAGGTAACAGTCACTAAATCTACAAGGCTGATTATTTTATTACGAGTAGGAAAAAAATAAAAACTAATCATATTCTAATTTAATAATATGATGTAACTTTTGGGTTAATGAAGTTCTAATAGCACTATGAAATTCTATGAGATGGAATCTTGTAGCTAATTTGTGATATAGTAGATACAGATTGTTAAACCATCCTTAATTCATCTTAATCCATCTTTAGTACAAAATTACTATTATCATCAGATAAGATTACTATTGTGTGTAAATAGAGAATCTTACTTTCTACAACGGCAAGAGCTTTAGACTCAACGGGAGGAGGTGGTGGATTATGAACAACTTTCTCCTCCGCTACGTCTTTAGAAGCTTCCACCGGAGCATGAGTTGGTTCCTTCGCCGGAGCTAAAACCGCCGGTGATTCTACGTCAACCTTAGTTGTCTTTTGCTCCTCAGCCATTGCCGCTCAGCCAAAGAAAGAACAACTGGTTTATTTTTTCTTCTTCTTTCACAGACAGAACTCAAAATTAAACAAAACACAATTTAATTTTGGATAAAACGGAGAGAGAGGTTTTTATATGCTCCGTTAGCTTATACCGGTGGAGTGTACTCCCCGCGTTAAGTATGTGTAAGACAGTTGTTTTCCTTAAACCGTTGATTCTGGTATCATGTGATCCTGCGGCTGTAAAGCTTGCTTACGCATTGGATGCGATCCATGTGATTAAACACCTCACTGCCGACAGGTAAAGCAGTTCAATGATGCCACGTAACTCAGAAATTCATTGTTTTTGCTAAATAGAGTGAATCTAATAAACGTTCAAATTAAAATCATGATTACACTAAACCGAACTATATTAATCTTTGATTTTTACAAAACTTAAAATCGAACACGAGTTTGGAGTGAACTCCTAGATAGATTGATTTAAATATTTAAATATATAGATATAATGTAAACATATTATAAATATTTTTGGCTTATCTTTTGTCAAAAATAATATATATATATATATATATATTCTTGGTTTATTGAAAAATAATTGGTGTAGACATGTCTATATGGGCCCTTGTTTATGACTTTGCTCATTTTAGTTTAGACTTTAGAGAGTAAAAAGGCCTTACCAATAGAGTTTTTACTTGTAGACCTTCTGACTGAGACTTCACATTTTGTAATTATTGGGCTTTTGTAAATTTTAAAGGCCCAAATAATTTAAAAAACTAAAAGGAAGGCTGTAAATCTGTTTTAGCAATAAGTAAATACAACATAAAAATATGATTAAGATCATTTAATTATTCAAGGGTATTCAACACAGATGTGATCATGTGAACAGCCTGGGAAAGATGTATATATGAGTCTGCAGTGTATGATTTTTATTGTAAAACCATAATAAAGCATACATCATGGAGTTTTTTTTTTTTTGTCAACGCATACAACTTGGAGTTATTTAACGATTTTTATTGTCTTTTGTATTATGAGTGGTCGAATATGGTCTGTGACTCTGTGATGGTTACTGAACTTTATATGATGGCTAAAGCTTTTATCTTCTTTCTTGGGAGGTAGGATTCTTATTCTATTATAAAAACAAACTTTCTCAAAGAGAATTTCAACTAATTGAATCCGTAAATATTTAGCTTTCAATAATAAGGTTTTATATCTGATAACCTCAAAGGTTGTTTAAATTTTCATATAAGTTTAACTATTAGAAGAAAGGTTTTTATTTGGGAAACAAATTGATATAATATATCATTTGTCTTCAAGTGATAGGATTATAGTAACACACGTATGACCAATTGATGCTCTACTAATACTAATATTATCATGGCTTTTAATATTCGAAAACATTTAACCTTTGCAAAAACAAAAACACAATAAGAAATTCATTAACACAAAAGATGTGAACTCAGGTTAGTGGTGTTGAAGAAAACGTGAAACAAGATTCAATTCCTCGTGAATCAAAATCGCCAGGTTCTCGTTTTTCTTCTCTCGTGTTTATGTTCTGTGTACATGTATGTATATAAAGCTGAGCAGAGGAAGGTAGATAAAGAGTCATGGTTCAACTTCTTCAACGGAAAAGCATGAAGAGGAACAACAACGATAGGCATAATAACAATCATCATGCCTCTCTCAAAACGGCTTCGTATCCAGGAAAAAGCATCGCAAAAGCTACTCTGTTCGTCGTCTCTTCTCTCTTCATATCTGCTGGTCTCTTAGACTTGTTGGGTTGTTTCGATAAAGTGAGTTTCGATTCTCAAATAATCTTGAGAGTGTTATTTTATATAACACAGATCTCTTCGTCTTCAGACAACTTTTACAGGTCTGAAGCAAGTAACAACGATCAGAAAACAACCAATCACGACGCACTACAAGTTCCCTCGTCAATGCGACGTCGTACAGAACCAAACACAACAAGAAAGACAGCAACTTCCAATGTCCGAAGACGGCACAAACAACAACAAAGACAGAAGCAGCCATTCACGACCATCCACGTGTCCTTCTTACTTCCGTTGGATCCACGAGGATCTACGGCCGTGGAGAGAGACAGGTATAACGAGAGGGATGCTCGAGAAAGCGAGGAAGAACAAAGCGCATTTCAGAGTTATAATCCTCGGCGGGAAGGTGTACGTTAAGAAGTACAGAAAATCTATCGACACTCGAGATGTTTTTACTCTGTGGGGCATCCTACAGTTACTACGGTGGTACCCAGGGAGATTGCCTGATCTAGAGCTCATGTTTGACGCGAATGATAAACCAACCGTCAGATCTAATGACTATAAAGGTCAACAACACCCGGCCCCACCTCCGTTATTCCGTTATTGCTCTGATGACGCCAGCTTGGATATCGTCTTCCCTGATTGGTCCTTCTGGGGCTGGTAAGCAATAATAATAATATTTTAAACCTTTATTTTAATTGGGCTTAGTTAATTAAATGGGCTTTACTTTCTATTTGATCAGGGCTGAAGTTAATATTAAGCCTTGGGCTAAGTCCATGGTGGCGATCCAAGAAGGGAACAAGATGACGCCATGGAAAGACCGCGTGGCCTACGCTTATTGGAGAGGCAACCCTAATGTGGCCCCCACTAGGAGAGATCTTCTTACATGCAATGTCTCAGCACAACAAGACTGGAACACTCGTCTCTACATCAATGTCTGGTTTATTCAAAATCTCACTTCCTCTAAAACATTTTGAAAATTTATTAATACTATATAGTCTTTTTGTTTTGAACCATTTTGAAGGATTGGGTGAGAGAATCAAGAGAAGGATTCAAGAACTCAAACTTAGAGAACCAATGCACCCACAGGTAAAACAAATTGTTAATTTCAGCAATTTATATACTTGTTTTTTGGGAATATATATTGGTAATATTCGAATTTTTTGGAATAGGTACAAGATATACATAGAAGGATGGGCATGGTCAGTGAGTGAGAAGTATATAATGGCATGTGACTCAATGACATTATACGTGAGACCAAAGTACTATGATTTTTTTATACGAGGAATGATGCCATTACAACATTATTGGCCAATCAGAGACAACTCAAAGTGTACTTCCCTCAAACACGCCGTGCATTGGGGGAATACCCATTTAGAACAGGTGTGTAACTTTATTACATCCCATAAGTTTAGTTTTGTATCAATTTAACCCATTGATTTTGGTGTTTTTAATTGACAGGCACGTAAGATAGGGGAAGAAGGGAGTAGATATATAAGAGAAGAAGTGAACATGGAACATGTGTATGATTACATGTTCCATTTGTTGAACGAGTACGCCAAGCTTTTAAAGTTTAAACCGGAGATTCCTTGGGGAGCTACTGAGATTACACCGGATAGTATGGGATGTCCGGCGACAGGACGGTGGAGAGACTTCATGGAGGAGTCGATGGTTATGTCTCCTAGTGAAGTGTCTCCTTGTGAGATGCCTCTTCCTTATAACCCTCTGGAGCTAAGAGAGGTTCTTGAAAGAAAAGCTAATGTGACTCGCCAAGTTGAGCTTTGGGAGGATCAATATTTTAGTAATTACAAGCCTTGACTAAAGAGGCTCTTGTTTTGTATTCATATTGAGATTAGCAAAGTAATTACTTTCAGTCAACAATTGAATCAAAGATGTAGAATCAAAGTTCAAAGCAGACATAAAGACTTAAACAACATTTCAGAGGTTAGCTTATGTTCCTTCTTCTTCTTGTTCCTAAGATTCCATGCTTTATATACACACATGTTTCACTGTAACATCATCATCAACCGCGCATTAGATCAATATCAGCATGAGCATGACGCATATCCATTTGCCTTGAACCTGTTGACCATATCAGGTTTTGGCCTTGTGTGTGTTGTTGAGGAACAGGGTCTAGAGCTTGTTGGTCATTTGTGTCTTCAACATTTTCAGAACCTTCTTCTTCACCTCGTTTCTTGTTCTTGATCTTAGGAGCTGCCCATATAAAGCTCCCTACAATAACCTGATAGGACCAGGAAGCTATATATATTCAGTTCCAAGACTTTTTTACATTAAACAAAACATCTAAAACCAACCTGAACAGGACTTGCTGCTATTAAAGGTCCTCCAATAGCACCACCAATCACACGCCCATCAGGGCTAGCAAGCGAAACTGATAAGTTTCCGGTTCTATTCCGGAAACTTCCATCAGTTGGGACAAGATAAGATATTGATAAAGCTAAGATCTCAAACCGGCCCTGGAGGTTTATTACAAAACATATGTTTCAATAAAAAAAAACCAACAATGTTTATCTCTTTAGTGAGAAGATTTCAAAACATAACCTCGTACTGAATAGCTCCAGGAGATGATGATGGTTGAAGCAGCGTTGCAGTAGAGACAGCTCCGCTTGCAGATAGAACGCAAATCGCTCTTGGACCTTGTTGAGAGAAAGCTATAACCTTTGATGCGATATCCTGGTAACAAAAGTTTATACAACTTTTCAGCATAACAGAAACATTTCATAAAAGCTTTGTAAATAGTGATTCAACATTTACTTCTCCTATCGAAACCACAATAACGTGTGGCGTGAAGCTCATTCCAGAAGATGAAGGCATCATCAACTCACCTAACCAAAACAAAAAAGCTCCTTTTAAATAATATTGATGTTCTTGATCTATTTTAAGAAAGTTTAAAAGTTTTCCCATGCAATCAAGAATAAACAATTGAGTCAAGAAAATATTAACTAGTTCTGGTTCTTAATCTATTTTAGGAAAGTTCTCCCATGCATCAAGAATAAACAATTAGATTTTGAGTGAAGAAAACATTAACTAGTTCTGGTTCTTGATCTATTTTAGGAAAGTTTTGAACTTTTCCCATGCAATCAAGAATAAACAATTAGATTTTGAGTCAAGCAAACATTAACTAGTTCTGGTTCTTGATCTTCTGAAACAAATAGCTTTTTTTTGCTCAAGATCACAAAAGTTTTAGAGATAAAGTTTGTTTACCAGTGGAAGTTAATCTCTGTTTCTTGCCAGAGCCTGGAGGTCGACCACGGCCACGTTTGTTAGAGTTGTTAATGGTCGAAACAGAGGAAGACGACAATGCCAAAGAAACAGAACCGTCCTGTCCGTATTTTCTAGGCCTTCCTCTCTTACGTTTCATAGGAGTTTCACTCGGAGGAGCAGGAGGAGGAGGAGCAATCATATGAACACCAACATGATGAGGAACAGCTCCAGTAGCTGCTGCTGGAGAAGGATCACCGTGTAAAGGAGGAGATCCGAACCCGGTGGAGCCTGAACCGAATGGAGAGTTTTGGTTATGTAAGTGACGAAGCCCTTGTTGTTGCTGTGATGATGGTCCGTGAAACGTAGACCCGGGTAAACCTCTTTGGATATAGTAAGAACCTGACCCGGTTAAACCCATTGGATCTCTTTGATCCATTAGCATTCACAGTTGAAAGAGGAAAAAGATCTCTTAAAAGTGAGCTTTCTAGAGGAAAGAATGAAGAAACCTTTGTGGCTAGAATTGTGAGGTGAGAGAGAGTAAGAGGATAAATGGATAAGGAGGAAAAACAGAATCAAAGGTGGAGACTTTATGAAAGATATTAAAAACTTGAGCAGAAAGGAACATGCAAAGCTCTCAGTTTACTTTATCTTCTCTCTTTCATTCTCTCACCAAAAGCAAGAAAAGCTTTCTCTTCTATTCATAATGGCTAAAGAAGATTTGATCTTGGTTTTGGTTTAAGGGTTGTCTCTGTTTCTCTCTCTCTGTCTTCTGGGGTGACAGAGGGAAACAGAAACAAACAAACAAACTCTAACAGACCCCTCAAAGCAAAAGCATTTACTGTGAGGATAACAATGAGATCATTACTTTTTCTTCTTTTTCTGAAAATTGTGTTGGAAGTTCAAAATCTTAATGAATAACTGACTTTGACTGTAGCTCTATATAGCAACTAGGCATCTGTTTGTGTGAGACTCATATGGCCACACGCTTGATCAGGAGCGTGTACCACACATGAGCAGCACGTCAGTGATCTTACTCCACAACACAGAATCTACAAGACTCTTCACCTTTCAAGCTGAAAAGTACTAGTCTTACTGTTTCTGTAAGTCTAGTAACCAGGCTAATCCCTTTGAGATTGGTCGGAAACAGAAGGATTGGTTAAGAGAGTGAAGTACACACGTGAGAGAATGGAGAGTGAGAAAGGATTGGCCTTTGAGGTCAGAGAGGTACCCACTTTGAGCGCCATTTTGACGAGAGGCTGAGAAGAAAGACATCATCACTAAAAATATCTCTTATTCACAAGGACCCATTGATGTGATGATAGAGCCTCTCAAAGCCTTTGAGATTTGTTTTCCTATTAGAATCTAACTTCAGTGTACCATGTGAGAGACTGTTTATAATAGACTTTGATTATGACAATATGTTGTAATGTCCATGTGTAGTGGAAATGTAATAATGCAGAAAAGATAATGGGTATTGACTCTATACTATGAATGAAAGTCTTACACCCAATATTAGTCTGAGAAAGCAAACAAAACAGATTAATCATAGTGATTTCGTGATTTACAGATCAGTAATGAAAGCAAAATCTTGAGCTTAAAAGCAAAGAGTGATACATAAAAGTTGTAACCTATAAGAAAGAATGAACCATGGCGTGAGATAACATCAGAGGATAGCTTCAAACTGATTACTTCAAAGTGTGACAAAGATGATTACAAATGAAAAAAAAACAAAAAAAAAAACAGGTTCCTCCTCATTGGTCTAGCTCCATTGCTTGAGCAGCTTTAGCTTTAGCAGCTGGAGTCAACTTAGTCTTCAACTTCTTCTTCCCAACTGAGAATCCACCTTTCTTCTTCTTACCACTACCATCAACCTTTTTTTACAACAGAATCAACCAACCAAAGATACCATTAGCTAAACTAAACTTCAGAAACGATTAAGTCAGCTGCTCTAATTACAAGATTCAATATTTGAACTAAAGATGCTTACTTTCATCTTGTTCTTGTTGGCCTGAAGCTTCTTGATCTTCTTGTCCTGAATTTCTTTCTCCTCTGCAAATCAAAAAAAGTTTGCAATTTCGTTGATAACGTATACATGCTTATTGTGTACGAGATTGATTAAAAGAAACATACTTTGGAGATTGTACTCGTGCTGCATCTTTCTCTTGGCTAAATTGTTCTTCTTCGACATTGTTTCTCCACTTCCAATGAAACTCAGCTTGCTCGCAACCAGAGGCGCCTTCTCTATAAACCCTAAATTTTAAACAAGAACGAGGAGTCCGAAACGACGGCGTCTGCTGGTAGGTTGCGGAACTTTTATGGGCTTGAAGATAGGTTGTAGCCCATTTATGCTCAAAACAAAGCACATAAGTTACGATTTAAGCCCATTAATAACGAGAAGGTTGAAAACGACGCCATTTGTTAGTAGGTCTCTAAACTTTTATGGGCTTGGAGATAAGATAAGCCCATTAAGCCGAAACAACAGCTGAGAAACTAAAACGCTGCCGTATTAGCCTTCCAACAACTGTTCCAACGACCTTGTTCCACCTAACTACTCCTCTCTCTCTCACTTTTGCACTCTGCAAATTTGCATGTGTTTGTTTGCTTCCTCGCTCTTCATCACCATCGTCGTCTCCACCCAAAGCCCTAATAAACCTCGATTTTCTCGCCAAATGTATCAATCCATGAACCTATCTTTCTCTTCCAACTTCACCACCCACCGATCCCTCCTCCAACAACGATTACGCCCCGGAATCTCCGCCAGGCCACGCAAACCCCTCAATTTCAAACCTTCATGCCTCTCCTCCGATCCAGACTCGAAGCTATCATCAAAGCTCATCTCCCTTCTCAAAGCTGTCCCGAACTGGTCAGACGGCATCAAGGAGAGACGGATGCAGCAGAAACGATCTCTCTACACTCACGAAAACTGGGTCAGACACAGAAGCTCCCTCCGTCATCTCCGTCACGTATCCTCGAGCACGTCTTCTCGCGTTATACTTTCCTTGATTCCTCCCGTGTCCTTCTTCACCACCGTCGCGATCCTCATTGCCGGGTACAACTCCGCCGTGGGTTTGGAACTGTTACCTAGCTTCTTCCCCGTCCTTCGAGCTTCTTCTCTTCCGTATCAGTTAACCGCTCCGGCTTTAGCTCTGCTTCTTGTGTTTCGCACGGAGGCTTCGTATTCGAGGTTTGAGCAAGGAAGGAAAGCTTGGGTAAAGATCATCACTGGAACCAATGATTTAGCTAGGCAGGTTATCTCTTCCGTCAATGGCTCCTCCGGTGATGAGTTGATCATTAGGGATGCGCTTTTGCGTTACATTGCTGCTTTCCCTGTGGCGCTTAAGGTTTGTTGTTGTTGTTGTTGCTACTTGTCACGCTTAGGTTTGATGATTGATTGCAAGTTTTGTTTTTGTGTAGTGTCATGTGATTAATGGTTCGGATATTGCTTATGATCTCCGGAATGTGGTAGAAGAAGATGATCTGTCTTTGATCCTTCAATCAAAGCATCGTCCACGCTGTGTCATTCAGTTCATCTCCCAAAGCCTTCAGCTTTTGAATCTAGACAGTACAAAGATAGATGCTTTGGTAAGCATATTCCTTTGCTTAAGGACAAAAGAAAAATATATGAAGAAGACAATGTCTTGTGCTCAAGTTAGATATTTTCTTTACAGGAATCAAAGATGCTGCAATTACAGGAAGGAATTGGTGTGTGTGATCAACTAATGGGTATCCCGATTCCACTTTCCTACACACGACTAACCTCGAGGTTCTTAGTCTTATGGCATCTTACACTACCTGTTATTCTCTGGGATGATTGTCACTGGAATGTTGTTCCTGCTACTTTCATCAGCGCTGCATCTCTCTTCTGCATTGAAGAAGTACCTTCCTCCTTTCTTTCTCCTTCACAAATTATTATTCAGTATGCTTGCCTACTCATTATCACTTCTAATCTGTACTTGAAATTTTTCTACAGGTGGGTGTTCTTATAGAGGAGCCATTCTCTATGCTAGCTTTAGACGAGCTATGTGATATGGTGCTTAGTAACATTGACGAAGCTGTTGAATCCGAGAAAGTCATACGCAATCGGATCATCGCAAAGAAAAGGATGCATGAAATTAAGCACTCATCAAATGGTTGGCATAAATCTTGAAGGCATTCTACTCTGCGTTTTCTCATATGCGATGTAAACAGAGGTTATGACCTTAACTTAGTTTGCTATTAGGTATTGGAATGTATAACACGTAGATGTAGTAGGGAAACTTCACCTTTGTTGTTTATATATGTGTGTATTATGTTGTTCTTGTACATATGCAGTTTCTTTAAGCGCTCTTACTGAACGTTGAGTACTTAGCTAACAAATGATCATATGGTTTAGCCAAAGCCACATGAGGCTTTCAGTGATGTCTCTCTCTCTGTTTCTTTCTCTCTTATACTATAAACCTACTGATGATGACCATTATAGCTTCCCCTGTAGCAGAGATGTTCATCTTATTTAAGTTCAAGCCTCGTCTTATTCATCCTCATATAACAACATACATCTAACATTCACAACAGAACTCAAAACTCTACAGAAACCAAAATGGAAAAGAAAAACAAAAGAAACGTTTCATTGCAGTCTTTAGGGTACTAAAAGCTGTGATTGTGTGTATCTACACAAGAAGGGAAAGCCAGACCTTGTCCATGGAAGTGGAAGTGAAACTATACAGAATAACCATCATGAGTGTCTTTCTTGTAAACACAAGTCTACTTTCTGGTACTGACTGTTGGTTAGAGAAGTGAAACTCAATGGAATGTTGACTTGGACAAGTCTGTGCAGCTGCTGATGATCTCTTCTAATAGTTCATCAAGGATTATCTCACCTGTTTCAGAACCGATGCAGCCGATATCAAAGCGTAGGTCCATCCAGTCTCCAGTCCTAACCAGGTCTTTCCTGACTATCTGGTCCAACGTATGAGGAGAAGGCAGAGGTAAGAGATGCCAGTAAACCTCTGCTTGTACCACTTCAGCAACATTTTCCATGTCTGGGCCAAACCGGACTGCAGGCTTGGCGAATGAAATCCAAGGGCCATGTCCACAAAACTCCATAAGAACTTCATTGATACAGTCAAAGAGGAGTTTCTTATCAGTGCAGAAGTTTGTAGGAAAGAACTTTATGTCATCCACTAGAGCCTGCTCAAGAACCTGCTCCAAATAAAAAGATCTCACCAAAAGCTCATCCCAGTTCAACTCTGAGGATTTGACCACTGCTTGAATGTATGCACGTACTAATTCTTCGTCATCCATTCTAGTTTTGACATCATTGTCTTTCTCTGATCTTGGAGAATCAGGCTCGTTGAAGCGTATGCACCGTGGCTGCAACCGCTTTTCGACTGATTAAGTCAATGAAAAAAGGTCAGAAACTGAGCTCTGAACAAAAAGTTTGATTAAAAGAAAAATACTCAAACTGGTTTTAGCAAAGGCATACCTGAGCTATTTGGACTTGTATCATCATCTGTAAAGAAAGGCTCAAGAACAGACACAGGACTTGACTTCCCTGGAACATCAGTGGCATTGTCTTGGCACTCAGACACAACTTTTTCCAGTGGTTGTATGTGCTCAGCTTCATCATGAGCTTCAAGCTTCTCTTCATCAACATATTCATCTTGGTGGATAATGGAAGAGCTAATTGCTTCAGATAAAGAATCCAGGACAGTCTTCTCTTCATCCCCAGTATCTAAACCGCCTGCTAATTACTCATTAAAAAACATTTAGTTTCATTTTGTCAATCTGAAAACTTGCCAAGGCTAAGAAAGAAACAGATCAGAAGATAAAAGAATCACCTCCGGAACTAGTAGAAGCTGTTTCTTCATGTTTGGTTGAATCTTCTGAGCTGAGTTCTTGAATATCTGGTTTCTCGGTTATCTGATGACCAACAAAGTCATGGCCCAATGTCACTCTTGGACTGTTATCTGGTGTGGAGAACTCAGGGAGAGAAAGAATCTTCCCAAGGATTCTTGGTACTTCTTTATCAGGTGAATCAACATCTGCATCTCCTTCTGCAAGCATTTCGGATAGATGTTTCTTGGCTGCAATGTATATACCACACATACTCTTCTTTGAATCTTCACTGCCATCTTTAGTAGTCTCTTCTCCATCTGAAACATGCCGCCTGGAACTAGTCTCTATCTCCTCTCCCAAACATGAGTGTTGACTCATGTCAGATGACAATGGATCAGCATTGCATGGAGTCTTCTTAGATTTTAGTTTTCTTCTGATCCTACTGAGAATGAAGCGAGAACCGGATCTCCCAGTTTTGGCATTGTTGCATGTAGCATGTGTTCCAGGTGATGAACCAAGAACCAATCCATTTGGCTCAGGCTTCAAGATTACAATTGTTTGTGTGCATTGAGAGCTTGTATCTTTGATTCTCTGAGAATCTCCTGAAACTGGAGAAGTACCAATGTCCCGGAATGACCCTTCTTTAGAATCCAAGAACTGAGATGCATCCTCGAGGTTTCTGCAGTTCTCTACCTCGCTGTCCTTCTGAGTCTGAGCTATCAACCGTTTTATCAACTCGCTGAACTTCTCTTCTGAATCATCATCATTTATTGAATCAGCATCAGCATCACTCTGATAAATTCTTGGACTCTGATCATCTGATTTCTTCTCTGCATGATCATTATTAACATCCTCACTGGTAAGCTGCTTCTCGACCTTAGTCTCAGCACCTGCATTGTTACAATAACCAACTAAGTGAGACTTACTTTTTTCCAGACACATTTGATGTCTAATTAACTCAAACCTATGATGTGTTTGCTGCCACGTTTCTTATCCATCAAAAGCTTCTGGATAGGTCCAACATGTCTGAAATCAAACATGCTGTTCATAAACATCCAAACACATCCTATCCCTTCTCTTGAAAAATGTCTTCTACAAATCTCTTTCTCCATTGAAACTCCACAGTGTTTTCTTCTTCTCTCTCTGTTTTCTACAGAACAGTAATTATAGAGGGAAAAAAGAGATACCAAAACTGTGAGTACAATCAAAGAATAACATGTTATGAATCAAAACTGATGTTTATGTGATTCATTTCATGCAGTGTTGATCAAAAAAGAACAGAAGAGGAAAGAAGAAAAAGTATAAAGATTATTTAACCTTTTTAGAATCTGATCCAATGCTTGCAAGAAGAGGAATGCAGAGATATGAAAGAAGTGCTACTGATAATACAAGACCCTACTCAACTCAGTACTCACTTCGAGTTTTGCTTCCATTGTTAAGAAGAAAATGAATGAATCTTATTATATTAATGTTTTTACAGAGTTCACATAAATGCGGCTTAATATAATAAGGAGAAACTCACGAGAGGTGAAGAAGCTCGAAGCACGAGAGTAGATGGTTTAGTCAAAAACGTGTCATCTAGTAGACCCACTTCCAACCAGAAAAATATTTATTTAAGTAATACCCAGAGAACCCTGAAAAGAAAATACAGAGTTTTGATTAAGAAATTGACAATTGGCATTAATTTACAAACGAGTTTACATTGTAAACGACAAGGTCCAGATTACTTTATACAGAGGTTTCATCATTTACACGTAAACTAATACAAGAAGAAGAAAACTCGTCTTGTTACAATATTATTTATTATACTCCCTAAGAGTTTATTTCATTAGCCAAAAATGTGGATACAAACCGTTGTAGTAGATTTACACATAAATATATGTCACTGTGTGTGTAAGTGAATGGACTGTATATGTAATAAATGAGTGGTGATATGGTGGCTGAGTCGGTAGGTAATGGTCCTCCGTTGAGCCAAGTTGTCCGAGTGGGTTACCGTACGGCAAGAAATGTGTCGGGAAGGGTAAACTCGTCACCTTTTCACTGTTATTTAGTCCTCCCTCCGTTTTTTATTATAAGTCGTTTTAGAAAAAAAAATTTGTTCCAAATTATATGACGTTTTCAACTTTCGATATAAAATTTATGAGTAGTTAATGTTATCTGACCAATAGTAATATATATTCTATTTTATTATTGATTGAATTATGGTTAGATAAATATTTAATGATATTTTTGTTTAGAAAACATAAGAAATTAATTATATTTTTAATCTACGTGCATAAGTGTAAAACGACTTATATTAAGAAACGACTTATATAAGAAACGGAGGGAGTATGAATGAAATAGTGAACTGTTAAGTCCCAAAAAATATTGATTACCAATACCTCAATTCCTAATAAATGTCATGAGCAGCAGAGTCGGTTCTGAGCTTATAAAACATTCGGTTCATGCCCTTGAAACTTTTGAAAGTTATTATATAAACATAAGTTCCTAAATTTTTTTTTTTTTTAAATTAGGTTATCAAACTATTGAAATCTTTAATAAATCATCGCCCCAAAAATTTCAGAATCAATCATGTTGAGCAGTGAGTACGATTGTTGGATATAACGATTTTTTTTTTTTTGGCAGAATTGTGAACTTTTATTATAAAAAGAAATGTAGCAGAATTGTGAACTTTTATTATAAAAAGAAACATTACTCGTAATTATGGAAAATGTTGCGGTTGATCAAAAATGCGGAATCAGAACATGTTTGGTCATTTTATGAAGTATGACCTACCAAAAGCGACATGATTCAAAAAGAATTAGACCATTGCAATTCATTAATGTTGTTTCACTATTATTTTTGCCGTGTTATCATCATCTGTTTTATATAAGTAAGTTAGTATATGCATGGCTAATAAAATATTTGATAAAATGTTGGAAATAAAAGGAATAGTGCCAAACGGACTCTCACGATTGTCAAAATCCATTTATAAATATTTGGGACGTCTGTATACTATTATCATTATGATCTTTACAACAACGATGTTGATCCTTGTTTGGACCACCCCCTCTGTGATCCCTTTGCCAGTTTTTGATACGTGTGTATGGATCCATACACATAAATATTTCTTTACAATATGGTTTTTGTATCTTTTCTCTCGTCGTTATGCATGCACCAATTTAGTAGCTGTGATGTCCATTTATGATTTTTATCTAAGTCCAATGAAAAAAGCCTCGTCACGCTACAACGTTCAATCAATATACATTTTTATTATCATGATAATTATATAGTAGTACCAAGATAAAAGACAAAAGTCATAAACAAGTGTGCGTGCAATGAAGATCATAAAAACAAAAAGGACCAATGTTTTCTTGTATACTACTTACACATGACAACAGATGAAACGACGATACTGTGGAGAATTACGAAGCAATATATAGTACTCACGGTCACAGACCTTTTCGTCTCTCTTGTCTTTGAGTGCATGTGAAGGCTTTCTTTTTGTGCATCGCTTTCATGGCCAAGCAATGTTTCGTTGTTCTTGTTCGTTCTTAGGTACCATCGCCGAGTTAATTACTTAAACTGGAATTTAAAAGGATAGAAATAGCAAGTTAGAAAAGCTAACAAAACGTTTTTAGTTGCGTCATTTTTAATTAAATGCATTATAGTTTCTTGACTTTTGAGATTATATAAATTTTGGTTGTAGTATAACTATATAGTCATCATAACATTTTACCTAACAGAAAAAAATGATAGAATAGTCTTATAAAGTAAGCATGGAGCGGGTGGTTGCCATATTATAACTCTATCTAGTCACCACATTAATTTTAGTTTAGTGTGTTTGGTAACATAACTAATCATCATGAACAGTCGACGATAATATATAGCGTAAAAAACAATGATATGCATTATCTTCAAACTTAATCATCTTTAGTGTTGTTAACCATATACATTATCCCATAATACGTAGAGGGCTACGGCAAATCGAACACTTAAGGCTAGCTAAACAAGAAAAATAAACATTAAACCAAAATGCTTACCCATTTCAAGTTTTAAAAGCAAACCTTTTGGATTCAGACTGTTGAGAACAAATGTTTGGATCTGGACGTAGAACTCAGACCGGGCTTAGATGGTACATTAAGGCCCATACATCATATGGTCCATTTAGTATAACTTTCCATTTTCTATCTAGACCCTTAATGCCACTAGGCCCGGGCTTAGCGATTTTTCCAGCTAAAATAAATATATTGATTTTAAATAAGTTAACAAATTTTGTATAGAGGTTTTGAAAATTATATCATAACTAGAAATGTTGTTATTTTAAAAAATAAAAAAATAAACTAAGGATTGAATTTGGAAATTTATAGTATTCTTTATTAATCATTAATAATTAGTGATTGATATTAAACCAAAGTATCTACAAATTTCTATCTAATTTTGTTCTCTCTTTTCCATAACATTAAATTTTCAACTTAATACAAGTAAACCAGACTTTAAGTTTGATTTGTGTTTTTGTACTCATAATGCAAACCTTTTTTTTATGAAACAAACATATGACAACCGAGATGATTCATGTAGGAAATTTGATTCTTAGAAAATGTTATAAGAATTCCGGTTATCGTGAAGACTAGTCATATTCAAATAACGTTTTAAATTATTTTCCTAACATGATCAAACGTGCATAAACAAATTCAAATTGCAGTTTAAGATAAATGCTTTCGACGAATGAATAACGAGATGCTACATTCCCAAACCGTATATTCCAAGTTGAAATATTCAACGATAAAATATAATTAATATTCAGTTTTCTCTTCAATTAAATTATTTTGGCTAGTTGATAAACTAGCATTGTTGTAGATGTGCCTCGCCTGTCTTCATATAACGAGACAACCTTTTATTTATTTTTAAAACCCTGTCAATTACGTAATAACGTAATATTCAAATAAGAAATAAAATTCTATTACGGCCCCAGGAAAAAAATATAGACTTCATATGAAAGTGACAAGGGAATAGGCATTTTGAGGCATATTCCTAGTATTTTAACATTATACAACATGGTACAATCACGCACGGCACATTAACTATTCAACTAGTTTTTAATTTTATCAGAACAAAAAAAATCTTCAAATGTGGTTTCATCTTATATCAACTGGTTTAGAAGATCTTTTCCTCATCAAATATTCCAAGAGACAAAATACTTAAATATATTTCTAAAGGACAAGATAACATATTTTTGAAGAAAAACTAAGTAGAATTGCCAAAAGAAAAGGTATATATTGAAGCTTACATATATTCTTTAATATAAATAGGAAATTAAACTTCATAATTAGTGTGACTAAAAACATATCAATTACAGTGGACAAACAAAAAGCAAATTCATCTTATATGATAAAGTACACGTGTCATGAATCGGTTAAAGTAGGACCCGCCCATTATATAAGTACTACTGTGCGCTTGCACACAGGAGAACAATCTCTGTCTCTTCTCTTTATACTCTCATTTTGCCACCACGTCACGTTTGAGCACCACCAGGCAAGCAGGCACACAAATCACCAGGAAGCTTCTTCGTTCGTTTTGGTATGTTCAAAAGCAATTCGAATTAATACGCTGTCGTTTTCTCTTCTCAATTTCAATTGAATTTTCTCACTCAGAATTTTCGAGAGAGAGAGAGAGAGAGAGAGAAAAACAACAACTAATTTTCTCAGTTTCATGTCTTGCTTGTAGTTTTGTCTGAAAGACTGTAACTTTGAGTCAATACGTTTCGAAATCGATAACAAAGTCTTCTCCTTTCTCCTTATCCGTAGATATTGAGTGTCTTGCAGTCAGTTTTCAAAACGATCTTGTTTGTAGGATTGACTGTAAAGTCGAGACCTTTGAGCCTTTGGAGAGAGAGTTTTTTCACCGATGGCTTTGGTGACTCCAATTCCAGCTATGAGCGAAAGAGCTGGATCCATGAGATTCCATGGAATGACTACGACTAGTCCTGGATCAAGGTCAAGTAGGAGCAGCAGCAGCAGCGTCACGGGAGAACCTGTCTCGCGTCTCATCGAGGAGAATATCTTCGTTGCTGTTGATAAACATGTGGCTAAGAGCAAGTCTACGCTCATGTGGGCGTTGCACAACACTGGAGGGAAGAAGATTTGCATCATTCATGTTCATCAACCCTCTCAAATGATCCCAGTTAGTAAGTAATCCTTAAAAAAACTTTCTCTTCTGTGTAATCATGGTCAATGAAGGACCTCTTCTTAAATGTTTCTCTTCTTTGTTGAACGTTTACTAGTGGGCGCCAAGTTCCCAGTTAGTTCTGTGAAGGAGGAAGAAGTCAGAGTTTTCCGGGAAAAAGAAAGGGAGAAAGTACATATGAACCTAGACGACTACCTTCGTATATGCCACCAGAGAGGGGTATGTTTGGCTTCATTTTTGTTGCTCTATTTGTATACTTTTGTTGTTATGTCCTGTTTCATTGGCTGGCTTGGCTACCGTTAGGATCATGGTTTCTTTATGGTAGTGTATTTACTTGATAGAGAATAATTGTAGGTGAGGGCAGAAAAGATGTTTATTGAAACAGACTCCATAGAGAATGGAATTGTGCAACTGATCTCGGAGCTGGGGATCAAGAAGCTTGTCATGGGAGCAGCATCAGATAGACACCATTCAAAGTATGCATACCAAGAAGCTTTATTCTTCTTTTCCTGTGCTCTTTGCTGGTTAACATTGAATCAACTCTTGTAGAGCTGTGCAGCCGTCTCTCACTCTTAAACATCTTAAATGTTTTTGCGTTTCCCTAACTTACAGGAAAATGACTGAACTCAAGTCAAGGAAAGCCATCTTCGTACGCAGAGAAGCTCCTGCTCCTTGTCAAATATGGTTTACTTGCAAAGGATACTTAATACATACAAGGTTTGGTTATTTCTCTTTTTTCTTCATCATCACAACCAAATCCTTAGATTTTAATGTGATATACCATTTTCAGGGAAGCTGCGGATGACAGTGAATCAGAATATGCATCTCCGCGTCCTTCCATAAGTGCAAGCGATCTACTTCGAGCTTTCTCTGCACCAGATTCTGAGCATCTGCATAATATATCTCGACTACATAGCAATGGAAGTTCAACTGAACACAGTGAGAGGGTGTCAAATGGATCGTTGAATACAACTGATGAGGAGGAGAGAGAATCTGACGGCAGGGGAGTAAGGGGAAGTTCAACAACAGTTATGAGTACAGTTGATGAGAACTCTGGCCGCTCATCTCCCTCCAATTTTCCGGTATGTCATGTTAGTTTGTACTAGTGGTGGTAAAGCAATGCGTTTTGATTTGTGTATACCTTGGCATTGCAGGATGGAGTGGATGATTCATTTCATGATAAAATCCGACAAGCTACTTCAGATGCTCAAAGTTCAAAACGAGAAGCTTCTGCAGAGACTGTTAGGCGTCAGAAAGCTGAAAAAAATGCACTTGAGGCAATCAGAAGGGTGAGTTTCCTTACAAATGTAATTTGGTTATTGTGGTCCTTCTAGTTTAACCATTAATAGCTAGAAATTAACATTCTTCTGATATTATTATTGCTAATGATTATAGGTTAAACAATCAGAAACTGCTTATTCTTTGGAGTTGAAGCGAAGGAAAGACACTGAGACAGCAGTAGCAAAAGAAAAACAAAGATTCGTAACAATAAAAAAAGAACAAGAAGCAGTCACAGAAGAAGTTCAAAGCGCAACGGCACAGAAACAGACGCTTGAGAACCAAATAGCAGAAGCTGATGGTACAATGGAAAAGCTAAACCAGAAGCTCGACATAGCTGTGAAGCTGCTACATAAGTTGAAGGACGAAAGAGAGGAGCTGCAGAAAGAACGTGACAGAGCCCTCAGAGAAGCTGAGAAGTTCAGGAGCCGCGCAGAGACTACTTCAACGCTAGAGTTAATACCTCAGCACTTCACGGATTTTTCCTTCTCAGAGATTGAAGAAGCAACTAAACGCTTTGATTCGACACTGAAGATTGGTGAAGGAGGGTACGGAAGCATCTACGTTGGTACACTGCGTCATACTCAAGTGGCTATAAAGATGTTGAATCCTAAAAGCTCACAAGGCCCTGTGGAGTATCAACAAGAGGTTGATGTGTTAAGCAAAACGAGGCATCCGAACATCGTCACGCTGATAGGAGCTTGTCCAGAAGGGTGGAGTCTTGTCTATGAGTATCTACCCGATGGAAGCCTTGAAGATAAGCTTACTTGCAAAGACAACTCTCCACCATTATCATGGCAAGCTCGTGTACGCATTGCTACAGAGATATGTGCAGCGCTTGTCTTTCTTCATTCCAATAAAGCTCATAGCTTAGTACACGGTGATTTGAAGCCAGCGAATATCCTTCTCGATGGTAATCTCGTTAGCAAGTTGAGTGACTTCGGAACCTGCTCGATAGGAAGCAAAAGTGATGTCACAGGCACAGTTCCTTACTTGGATCCAGAAGCTTCTAGTAGTGGAAAGCTAACACCAAAGTCAGATGTTTACTCGTTTGGGATTATATTATTACGTTTGTTGACAGGGAGACCTGCTCTGCGGATAGCGAATGAAGTGAAGTATGCTCTTGATTCTGGTTCGTTAAACAACCTTTTGGATCCTTTAGCTGGTGACTGGCCCTTTGTTCAGGCTGAGCAGCTTGCTCGCTTGGCGTTGAGATGCTGTGAGTCTGTCGGTGAGAATCGTCCTGACCTTGCTACTGAGGTTTGGAGGGTGCTTGAACCAATGAGGGCTTCTAGTGGAGGATCTTCATCTTTCCATCTTGGCCGTAACGAAAAACGCATAGCACCTCCATACTTCATTTGTCCCATTTTCCAGGTAAACTTTATCTGTTATGAGTTTTTCACTGAGAATTGCTTGTTTTGAGGAGACTAAAGCCTGTCTTGTTTGTTTGAACACTTTATAGGAAGTGATGCAGGATCCCCACTTAGCTGCAGATGGTTTTACATATGAAGCAGAGGCTATAAGAGCGTGGCTGGATAGTGGACATGATACTTCACCAATGACCAATGTGAAGCTTTCACACAATAGCTTAATCTCTAACCATGCTCTTCGTTCTGCGATTCAGGAATGGCTTCAACATCATTGTTGAAATGAAAATCCTTCAGCCCATGTTCTTGCATGTAATCCTCTTTATGAAAAGAAGTTTTCTTCGTCTTTCTTTTACGCATGCATATACATACGAGCTCTCCATAGATAACATATATTGCCCTACTTTTGTCAAAGCATAGTGTAAATCCTCCATGTTTGTCAGATAAAAAAAAAGAAGACGCTGGTGAGATTTGTATGTGTGTATATACATGTGTACTATATTTGGCAGATGAAAAAGGTTATATGTTTATAATGTTTGTGTGATTAGAACTACTAATATAATTTGCTAAATCTTAGCACAAAGATTAGCCTCCAGTGCAAGTCCAGAGCCACAACTATGACTTTAACTTGTATCTGTTGATTTTGTTTTATGTTAAGATTTTGTTCTATAAGAGATGATTTCACAAATGATGTAATTGCTTGGCTTAGACATATATTTAGCAATGAAATTGAGTCCTAAATTATTGGTTAAGATAAAGACTAGTTTTACTCTTGAGAGAAGTCAGTTTTGCTTGTTTAAAGATAGTGATCACTGATAAACTCTTTAAATATCTTCAGACTAATCTTAATTAGTAGGTAGGCAGGCTAGGGCCTAGGGGCATGATACAGAACACCGGAGACAAGTTCTGAGTGTTCACCAGAGCAGCTCAATAGAAAAGACAAGGAGAAGGCACAGAAGCTCCTGAGCAAGTAACTTCACATTTGCAAGCTCATAAGTGATATTATCCCCTTTTGTTTTGAGGGTAATGATGAGATAAAGAGAGCCGACTGTTGATACTTTTGGTCCGTGTAGAGAATATACACATTGAAATGGAATCGGCTGAGAAGAGGATCATCCAATTGATCTTAGAGAAAGGTGTCAAGAATCTTGTCATGGGAGCTGCATCAGCTAGACAATATTCAATGTATTAGAGCACACTGACATAAACTATATTTGGATTTTCATCTTTCTTGTTATCTCCCATAACGTTCTTGTCTTGCCTGCTTGTAATGTTGTTGTTTATTTTCCAGCAGATGCTCTTTGGACTAAGACAAAAACAGATAATAAACAAATTAAAGAACTAAAAGACAACCATGTCTAGTGAACCACATTCTCGGACAATTGTTTCTCATGATTATAATATATTTGGTATAGAAAAGGACATTATATTCTATAGCCATTGATCAAGTCTTTTTTCCATATTATATATATAGAGATTGGTCGAATATTCGAAGGAACAGATTCGTGAGAAGTGCAACCATTGGATCTTTTCTTATCCAAGTAAACGGGAAATGATGGTGCAGAGGAAACTCTCTGTTAAAAGTCTCTCCAGACCAAAAAACTTTGTCTCTCCCAGGCTATGGAGGAAGAAGCAGCCACTTGTCAGGTACTAGAAGAGAAACTCTACGTCGCAGTAGGTAGAAACGTATGGGAGAACACATCAAATCTCATGTGGGCATTAGAAAACTCCCAAGGAAAGAAAATCTTCATCCTTCATATTCACCAGCCATCTCCAACGATTCCTATCTGTGAGTATATTTCTAAGTGTCTCTCCTCTGGTAAAAATCATGTATTGACTTTCTAAACCTTCTTCACTTTTGATTCAAAGTGGGGACCAGATTTGAAGCTTCAACGGTAGATGAGGAATCAGTGAGAGCATACCGAGACAAAGAGACGGCTAAAACAGAGAAGATTCTACAAGAGTATCTTAGTATTTGTCTGAAGAAAGGGGTATGTACAAAGTGTGACATGTATGTTGTTACAATGTTTTCTCCATTTTAAAGAGGGGATTGGTTTGTGTATGTAGGTTCAGGCAGAGAAGCTGTGTGTGGGGATGGACTCGATCGAGAAAGGGATTGTGGAAGTGATACACCAACATAAGATCAGGAAGTTTGTAATGGGAGCAGCTGCAGATAAACACTATTCCATGTATCATTCAAGATTAGACATGACCAACTATTTATATATGGATCAATCCTGTGTCTTCTTTCTTACAGAAAGTTTTGTTAACTGTTTTTGCTAGGAAAATGGAGGATCTCAAGTCAAAGAAAGCGAACTTTGTCTGCCAACAAGCGTCTGTTACTTGTCAAATATACTTCACTTGCAAAGGAAACCTTATCCATACAAGGTTTCGGTCAAGGGAACTTTTTTTTTTTTTTAAATTGCTTTGTAGATGATGTATTGATAGTGTTTCTTGATCAATGTATAGGGAAGCTAGGGTGGATGAAGTTAGAGCTCTCTCTGTGCTCTTGTCTGATTTTCAGCGGCTTGTATTGCCACAAATAAGGTCTGATGTGCAAAATAACAGATCCTCCATGGATATCATCAGCTCTGAGGTCTTACTAAGCGAAATTCAAGAGGAACCAAATGACTCATCTTCTCAAGCTTTCCCGGTATGTGTTGCTTAATCATACAAAGGCCATGCAGATTCTATTTATTTGCATTTCATCTGGTTGATGTAGTTGTGCCTTCTGTGCTTGTTTCATCAGTGCAGCGGGATGGGACTGAACATGATTAACTTCCTAATCAACTCCACCAAGCTATGGCAGAAGCTCACAATCCAAAACCATGAGCATTGTGAGTGACACTCAGCAACTGGATAGAGAGAGAGAGAGAGAGAGAGAGAGAGAGAGAGACTGAAATGATGTATGTATCAAACCAAAAAACAAGTATTCACTACAGAAAAACATTTGTGTGAGAGGAAGCTGCTGGTTATGGCTTCCTTCTCGTGTGGCTTAAAATTAGCTAGTTGTATGTATCAATAACAAAACCTAATGTATCTTTCCATGTCAAACAAGAATGCTTGTTTTTAAAGGGAGCTACAACTGTATACTCCATCCAATTCGACCCTTAAAATGACATAGTTACTCGAGATCATAATGATGATAGTTACTAATCAAGATCATATACTTTTCATTCATCAGTTGACAACTTTTCGATTTGATAAACTAGTCCAGCAGCAACAAAAAGTAAGCGATAACAAGCCAAAAACAAACAGACCGATGAAAAAGCTAAAGGAGATGATGATACATGATCATTCTGCCGATTGTTACTTGTCAAACATTAAACAGGATTACAAAATCAGATAACACATATCATACTAGCCAAAATACAGGGAAGGAGTTTCCAAATTTGCCACAAAAACTTTCACCTAAGACCCCATGATCACCCAGCATCCCTTATAATTCCATGGTTTAGATAGGTCTGAATAGGATACTTCTCCTCACTCCCAAACGCTCTCATTCCTTGGATTACGAGTTTTCTTACAGTTCCCGTTTCGAAATTGCAGTAGTAGAGAAGCCCATTACAACCTTATATAGCCGAAGGCCCGAAAGTATGACCCAAACTTTAAAAGGCCTGAATCTTTCCCCCCCCCCCTTATATAATACAATATTTATTTTTAAGAATTTCGGTTTTGACAACTCAATCACTCACACGCACACATCATGATTATATATATAACGGTAAATAATTCCATTAACTGATATATAAGGAGAGAAGATATTCATTTGGTAACAAAACAACTCAAAATGAGAAGAAAATATAAGTAATCATTGATGAGTATCAAATAAAATTGGCAACAAAAACACCTCAAAATGGGAAAGCATTGTACCTAAGGTTATGCTTTTGTCATTTTCGAAATTTAGTATTGTTTGTGTGGAAATTGTGTTGATTATAAATATTTTGTGGAAACAAAATAAACAAAGCTTTTGCTAAAAAAACAAATAATCCAAGAGAGGTGGAGCCGTGGAGGTGGTGGGGACAGTAACGCAACGGGAATAATGGGGTGGGCATATGCAATTATTGCATCCAGAAGAAAAATAGTTCAAAAATGTGAATAGAGAAAATGATTAATATTGGAATGAAGGTGACAAGTGCTTGGTCGGTTTTGTATACGTAAGGTTATGCCACGTGTTCTCTCATCCATGGATTGGACGGCTTGGAATCGTCTATTTTTTTTAGTTCTTATACCAAAGTCCAAACAAATTACGTCCTTCCCCACTTTGTTAAACTGTGCATGTCAATGGTTCGGCCGCAAAACCTGTCACGTAAAACATAACTTTTCATGAACCATGAATTTGGTATATGACCATGATGTTACTGTACATAATGTAATCTTGGTTGGTTAATGAGGTTTGTGGTAATGAAATAAAGCGAATTTTTGGTAAATGGAAGTAGAAGAACGTAGCACGTGTGTAGGACATAGTGTCACACCTAAAAAGACAAGAAAGCAACGAAGCAACCATGATTGTTTAGAGAATCCTTTTTTTCTTTTGGTTTAAACGTTGTCTTTCCTTTTGGCAAATAGTGGATTACAGCCGAATATTACACAACACAACAACCACTCATAATTTTGCCGTTGATGGTATGCATGGCGTTTGATGCGCTGCATGTATAGGTTGTGTATTGATCTAAACATTGAATTGAAAATTTCAGTAAAATTAATATAGTGTCATTGTGGATGGTTCAATTAATATCACTCATAGCTTTGATATGTTGCAGAATTAGTATTGTTATAAGATTATACTTGATTAAAATAAGAAGAAAAATGTTATAGATTAAAATAAGAATACTTGTTATAGATTATTCATAAGATGAGTTGTCTCTATGAATTTTAGGTGCGGGTGAGGCCATGTGCTTATCCTCATATGCCAACGGTCCAAATAAACCAGCGGTTTACCTCGACCACAACTTTTCCTCCATTTTATTTTATAATAATTTATTAGATTTTCCAGTATTTTCTTTTTGTCATATATAACTCATAACCAACATTCATATAATAATTCAGAAAAAGGTGGCAATATAATATTTTATTAAGAGTAATCATTTGATTAGAGAGTAAAAAACAACTGGCAAAGCCGAATTTAAAACTCTGGTCACAAAATTTAGTTTATTATTAATCAATAATTAGTATTATCAGCAACAAGGAAGATAACGTTAATTATGTGCAGTTAAACTATATATTAGTGTGTTGTCAAGTAATTAACAAATGAATTATCATCGTGTTTTATTTAACTTTATCACCATTTGTTTGCATTATCTTGCTTCGTCACTATAAAACTATCACTCTCTGCTCCTCTTCAACTCATTACCCACTCACATAGAAAGAAAAAAAGAACTCTAGAGAGAGAGAGAGAGAAATGGAAGGCAAGGAAGAAGATGTTAGAGTCGGAGCTAACAAGTTTCCGGAGAGACAACCCATCGGAACATCAGCTCAGAGCGACAAGGACTACAAGGAGCCACCTCCTGCTCCCTTGTTCGAGCCAGGCGAGCTTGCTTCCTGGTCCTTCTGGAGAGCTGGTATAGCTGAGTTCATTGCCACGTTTCTGTTCCTTTACATCACTGTGTTGACCGTCATGGGTGTGAAGAGGGCACCGAACATGTGTGCTTCTGTCGGAATCCAAGGGATCGCTTGGGCTTTCGGTGGTATGATCTTCGCTCTCGTCTACTGCACCGCTGGTATCTCCGGTAAGTCACCACCACGTTTCAAACTCTCCGATCTAACGGTTTCTAGTTTCTTTAGATTTTTAGTTATCTGATAGATCTCTTAAGGTTTAGTGAATAACCAAACTAGGGTTAATAAAACATGTAACTAGGTTGAATGTGTAAGAAATGAAACTTGAGAGCTATAAGACCATAATTAATAAGAACTTAACTTTAATTAAGAAAAAGTTAAGAACCTGTTCTTAAATTACGTTAAAGAATTCCACTGTAAGAACTCTCCATTAATTATATTTTTATTATATTTTTATTTGTAGATGTTGTAATAACGATTTGTGAAAAAAATAAAAATAAATAAATAAATAAATAACGATTTGTGTTGTGTTATGGACTCTCAGGTGGACACATCAACCCAGCTGTCACGTTTGGTCTGTTCTTGGCCAGGAAGCTTTCGCTTACACGAGCTGTGTACTACATAGTGATGCAGTGCTTAGGAGCTATCTGTGGAGCTGGTGTGGTGAAGGGTTTCCAACCAAACCAATACCAAGCTCTAGGAGGTGGAGCCAACACTGTAGCTCCTGGTTACACCAAAGGAAGTGGTCTCGGAGCTGAGATTATTGGAACCTTTGTCCTCGTTTACACCGTCTTCTCCGCCACTGATGCCAAGAGAAACGCTCGTGACTCTCATGTTCCCGTAAGTTATAAATAAACACACAATTAAGTAGAGAGGACTAATGTTATGTTGGGATTAATATGTTTAATTGGTTTTTTGAAATTGGACAGATTCTTGCACCTCTCCCTATTGGATTCGCTGTGTTCTTGGTCCACTTAGCAACCATCCCCATCACTGGAACTGGAATCAACCCAGCAAGAAGTCTTGGAGCTGCCATCATCTTCAACAAGGACAACGCTTGGGACGACCATGTGAGTTTTCCACTTAACAGAATTTACAATATTCACAATTCAGTTTTGGATCATTATTGGATTACTAAATCTTTGTTTTATTCATTTTCTCTAGTGGGTCTTTTGGGTTGGACCATTCATCGGTGCTGCACTTGCTGCTCTTTACCACGTGATAGTCATCAGAGCCATCCCATTCAAGTCCAGAAGCTGATCGAGTCACTCTTTAAAAATCTAGCTTTGTGCTGTTATTAGTTTGCTTTCTTTTGTGAATTGTGTGAAGCATCATCGTGCGTGTATTTGCTGTTCCTCTTCTTTGCCTAATGCAGACTCTATGTAAAACAAAGACATTCCCCCTGCAAAATTTGTAATCTCTCTTCTATAATTGGAACATTCTGGCAGACATTTTTTCTTAAAACAAAGCGGACCAAACATATTTAATGCATTAGGTTTACACAATATGTCATGACAGGTGAATCAGACCAAACAAATTTGGCTCAAATTCAAGAAAGTGACTCCTATCAAATTATTTGATTATTCTATGATAAGATAAATAAAATGTGCACATCCAGCTACGTGACATTATTCAACCTTGTAGTAAAACATTATTTGAAAAATTATGAATATAATGAAGCAATTGGATAACTGTTCAAATGGTACAACATAACAAGCCCGTCTAGCTCAGTTGGTAGAGCGCAAGGCTCTTAACCTTGTGGTCGTGGGTTCGAGCCCCACGGTGGGCGAAGTTTTTTTTAACATTTTCTTCTTTTTTTTTTTACCAGAAAAGGGAAAAGTGAAGCAACATAGGCTAAACAAAACCAAAAGCGTTTGACACATATGTAACTGAAGACCAAGTTTGTATGTATATAGATATATACCTGTGCTCTTGTGAGCAACATATATCCTTTTGTCACTAGATCTCACTGGAGGTGCCACTCCTTACGAGAGAAGCTTGTGGATTACCTCCCACAATCACGTCTTTCAAGCGTGAGATAGGTTCAAGTACCCTGCTCAGCTTCTGTGAGTAAGAACATACAAATGTCAAACAAGAGTCATCAATGAATGGCTTTGGTTAGTTACCATTTGTAAAAACATAACGATTCTTGACAGAGGATTTAGATTTATTATTACCTCGGGACTGATGTTTGAATGCCAGTTGAGTTGCAAAGCCTGCCACTTCTCTTGCTGCCAGCGTTGCCCAAGAACAACGAGTCCCGTGACAGCAGCCGCAAAGAATAAGGACCATACCGCATTTGATTCTCTTGTCCGTAAATACACAGAAACAGCTCTCCTTCTCCACCAAGCTTCGCAAGGAAGGTTGTGTGTTGCATGCTTAGCATCCTTCTCAAGTCCAAGGGGATCCAAGTCCACA
Source organism: Sinapis alba (assembly GCA_012274485.2). Classification (NCBI taxonomy): domain Eukaryota; kingdom Viridiplantae; phylum Streptophyta; class Magnoliopsida; order Brassicales; family Brassicaceae; genus Sinapis; species Sinapis alba. Next base: position 106,452 of record MU106096.1, read on the forward strand.
TCGGCATACTCATTTGGCTCAGAGTCAATTAACCCGTGTTCATACACCATGTGTTGAGAAGAACTAAGCGCAGCTTCACCATAGATACGTAAGTTATCAGAAGAGAATCCCTGAGCTTCCAGCGTCAAGCCTTGGCCATCCTTTCTTTCTTCCTCAGGTTCATCAAGGGGTAAATCCTCATGCTGGCTAGGTGGGAATACAAAGTGGTTAGACATGAACAAATCAGGTGGTCCATAGTAAGCATCAAACTTCCTTGCATCTCTTGAATCAACATTATTATATGGACTAGGAGGAGAAACAGCATAAGCTGATGAAGTAAGGGAGACGACTTCCCATTCATGCCCACGAGGAGGATGCTCCACATGTTCCTCTTTATTAGCCATCTTCAAAATGTAAACGACTCTGTTTTGGTTAATTAGCCATAAACGAAAAAAAAAAACAGAGGATGGGTTCAGAACTAGACAAAACCGTTTCCTTTCAGGACTATTTGGTCTGAATCAACATTAGAACATACAAATACAATCTCTTTTCACAGCTAGCTAACCTTATCCAATTCGAAACGATCTATTACAAAACCTACACTGGCAATCACTAGCAACAACCATTAAGAAGAAGAATCGCTCGTGATACCTAATGAATAGAGACGATACTTGTTCGATTGGATCCGAATATTGATTGATGAATGAGATTCTCTTTCGACTTGAGAATCTGGAAAGAGGAGAGGATGAAGAAGATAACAGAATGATCAACCGCAATTATTCGTACCGGCTGCAGTCGGTAAACGAATGGGTCGTCTTTTGAATTGGCTATTAAAGCCCAAATATAAATTAGTGGGCCTAACTTGGAAGTATAATATAGTAGAAGTGACTCGCAGGTTTCGTTCTCTCTCTCAAAACCCAAAAAATCAAAGAATAGTTTTGGAAGAGAGATCTTATGGCAACAACACAGAGACACAAGAACGACGAGGAAGAGGGTCAGATCCGAAAAACAGAGTTTGAAAAATCTTCTGAAGTTGAGTCAGACAAAAACCCAGAGAGATCCACAACCAAACGTGACAAACAAGTTACATCCAAGGTAATTATAAAACTTCTTTGGCAGATCATACTGTAAACAATTCTCTCATGCATATTTTATTTGTTTTTTTTCTCTTAAATCAGAAAATTCCGAATCTGACAAGGGAAGAGAAGAATATAAGGGATAGTTACATTTTTTGCTGTAAGAATTTCTATAGCCTTCCGGAGATGATCAATTACATGAAGGTGAATCACGGTTTGCCAAAGACCACTGTGACCAATGTTTTCAGGGAGCTTTTAACCGGTCATAATGCTGACGCTTATCTGAGAGCTTCACAGAGAAGAGCTCTTGAGAGGAGTAGTAATGGTACAAGTGGTAGTAGTGTAGGTTCTTCTTCTTCTTCTTCAACTAAGTAATGCTTGCTTTACTTTTTCTTTTTAGATTATGATATCCACAAACTCATGCTGTTTTTTGTTTGATTCCATTTGGATTTTTGTAAGTTTTTGTTTACATTTTTTTAATGGATTAAGTTTCATATTGATGAATATTTTCCAAAAGTAATATTCCGAAACATACCTCTAAGAAGAAGAAGAAGTAGCGCCATCGCTCTGACGAGGAGTGCTCACAGAATCATTTATTTCCCGCATTTTGCGCTCGATTTTCCTTACTGTAGAGTGATATTGTGCAGCTCTAAAGGATTGGTAGCTTGACTCTGCCTTCTCTGGGCCTATGACATGAGAGCAATTACCATAGTAGTTACAATATCCATATCCTTTGATCAGATCGAAACTAACAAGTAAGAATCATGACCCAGTTATAATTTCAGTGAAGCTATCTTACCGATGAAGCAGCAGCACCACTGTTTTTCGACGAAGAACCTCCCTTCTCCTTGTTGCGTTTCTTTTTTTCCATTCTCGTCCTGCAATTTTCAGAACCTGATCATAATCATCTTCAAGAAAGTTTTTCAAGTACGTATTGCAATCAAACAGATCATCACAATAGTAGAATCGAGAGAATCTACAGAATGAACAGCTAAAAAATCCGCAGCTACTCTACCATTTCCGAATCAATCACCATACACCGATTCGCTAATCTAAAACTCAGTTTACGATCAACGCCTGTTTCCATGGCAATTCACGATTCGCGTACAGGATTCGCGAATCTGATTCAGCTGATGAATCAAACGTCAATCGCTAATTTCAAAACTCTAAGCTAACAATGAACAAACTACAAAAACGAAACGATCTATAAGTTCTGAGATTCGATGAAGATTGCAAACGAATCTCTAAACTAGAATTTCAGTTCCGAATCAACAAAACAATGAGCAGCTAGAAATCGGTGCATCATCATCGGAAACTCAAGTTCCGAGTATGCAAACAGCTAATAAATCGTGATTCACATACCTACGAGATTAACGAATTGGCGGAGATAAGGAGGAGACAACGATCAGATCGCCGTGCGTTTCTCTCTTCCGACGATTCTTCTCTACGTCTCTGCTTGGCGGGACTGACAATGTAACAAACTCTTAAAAAAAAGATATTTTGGTTATATTTTTCAAAATTCTCTTTATGGGCCGATAGGCCGTATACTTTAATGGGCTCATACGCAAGTGTAATGTCTTGAGAAAATCTCACAGGACTAGTTTATGTAATTCAATGGCTTTTTTTTCTCTTTGGTAGTGAATTTGAGATTGCAACTGGCATAGAAATGTTGTTCTGATTTGATTTTTCACTTCATTTGACTTGGAACTTATTAGGCTACAGAAACATGGAAATGTGATTAGTGCTTTGTATCCACGTTATTGAGCTTTCAACATTTAGCAATAAGTGCATACTCATTCGAAAGAACAAACAATATTCCCTTCTTATTATATTCTAAGATCTCAGCTAAAGAGTTGAACTTTCAGTCTCATACATCAACTTGGTTCCCAGAATTATAAAAGCTTCCTATAGTTCATCCTTGGTAACATCGTTCTTGTTATTATCACTATCACCATCTTCATTACTCTTGCTCTGTTTCGCTTTAAGTTTCTCAACAACATCATCAAGTGGAGGATCTCCAGGTCTTCGAAACTCTTGCTTCCCTATCTTAACCTCATAAGCCTCTTCTTGGCTCAGCACAAACTCCCTTAGCTACAAAGACAATCCATTGCACTTGTCATCAAGATCTCTGACTAATCATGTTAAGTAAAAAATTCACAACTTTTTACTAATTACCTCAGTTACTTCCTTCCCGTTCTGCATATTGAACATCACCGTGCTTCGATCCACGGCCATGAATCTCACTCCTAACCCACCTGTTCTCAGCACTTTCGTCCATTTCATAGCAATCTCCACCACCGTATCCTTTAATCAAAAACCACGATTTTCAACTCCAATGAAGCAGTGAGATCCAATTCGATTTTGATTTTTACCTTAGAACGTTGGACGCCTAACCGGAGCTTGACGAATCCGACGACCGGTGCGAAAGTCCGTTTAGCCATTTCCTCTTGGATCTGATCGAATCCCATGTTGGAGAAATCCGGAGGCGGATCGAACTCAGGCGTCGCTGCTTTGCTCCCCCACTGTTTCCATGATTCGTCTTCTTCGTTGTCCTCCACGTCGTCTAGATCGTCGGTGATCTCGATCCGCTTCTTCCCTGCTTCGACGGATCCGTGAAAGTTCGAGATGAGAAGAAGAACAACGAGGCAAAAGAGTGGGATCAAGGAAGAGGAACGCAACATCTTCTCCATTTTTTCTCTTCTTATTTCTAAATCGGTTGCGTCACCTCACGAGTCACGATAGTTAACGACATTAACTGTAACCTGCTCATCCAAAACTGCTTGCCGTTTTCTTCTTTTAAGATAGAAATGCGTGCCGAGTAGTGTAGTTTATTTTTCTTGGACTTAATTTTTTTTGCATTAATTAAAAAGAGGCAAGAAGGCCTTGTATTACAAAGCCCACTCTAGTGTTTGCTGATATTTAAACCCATTAGTAGAGTAGAGAAACAGAAATTGAGCCTAACAGTATGAAGCCGAACTAGCCCAAGAAGCCCAGTGATGTCCAAAACGATTTCAACTTGTTTATAAAATATGAATTGGTAATTTATTTGATAGTTAGTACGTGTTTTCTAAATAATTATAATGTAGATACCTAAAAAACTTTTGTAATGATTTTAGCCAACCACCAGCTTGTGGTATATTACCCGTTATACTCTTGAATTAGTAGTAACAATCATATGCTTTAGGTAACAAATTAAAATGATGACTTTATTCCACAGTGCCAAATGTATAATAACAGCTGTCTCTACATCATTTGTCAAATGCAGAGAAGGGTAGTTACGTAATAAAAGAGAAAACTGAGGGCGTTGTCACGCATTTTCCCTGTGATGATACTGTGGGCCCCAACAATAAAACAAAAATGAAAAAATCTGATTTATACACCTTCTCCAAAAAAAAAAAAAAATCAAAAAAGAAAAGGGAAGTAATCCCAGCTAGGGTTTGACTGCAGCAAGGAAATTTCCGATCGCGTGAATTGCGGAGTGAGGAATCGTCATCGCTTCCGTGGATTTCATTTCTGTAAAACCCCCCACTAAGGATCTGTTTTTTTCCGTTGCATCCCGCGACTTTCGTTTCTCCCTCCCGAAAATTCGATTCAAATCTAATCTAGAGAGAGAGAAAGAGAAAGGAGAGTGGCAAAGGAGTGAGTGAGTGTGTGGGGGATTTGTAAATTTCCGTTTTCGAACGTTTATTGCTTATTCCCAGCTTCTTCCTTTTTTTCTTTTGGAGGGATTTTTTTTTTTGGTGTAGGGTTTTTTGAACTTTTGTCTTCTTCTTATTCTCTCGTATTGTTGCATTTGGATTGATTGCTCTCAGATTCCTCGAAGAATTGCATGCAATCTGGAGGCAGTGGTCGAGGCATGGGTCCGGCGGGTCGGACCAACTCCACATCATCCGCTGCGTCTCCTACTTCTTCATCATCATCCGTGCAACAGCAACAACAGCAACAACAGCAGCAGCAGCTGGCGTCTAGGCAGGTAAAGAGTTATGAAATTGAGCTGAATGTTGTAAAGTGTGTGTGGGAATTGTGGATAATGTTCGTTTGTTGAAGCTGCGTAGTTATGTTGAGTAATGGTATTTGTTTATCTACATACGAGTTGTTGTTCTGAGTACCCTAATGAATTTTTTTATGCTTTTATAATTGCAGCAGCAGCAGCAGGGGAGAAACTCAGAGGCAAATGATGGAATGTTTGCGTATCATCCTGGTGGGGTTCAGGGGATGATGGGAGGTGGCAACTTTGGTTCTGCGTCTGGCTCTATGCAGCAACCTAGGAGATTATTTGATTCTCCTCAACAACAACAACAACTGGGTTCTTCCCAAGAGGGCCAACAAAGTTTTAATCCAATGCAGCAAGCGTATATTCAGTTTGCTTTACAGGCGCAGCAACAAAAAGCACAGCAGCAAGCTAGAATGGGAATGCTTGGTTCATCTAAGGATCAAGATGCACGGATGGGTATGTTGAATATGCAAGACATGATGCCGATGCAGGCATCTAATCAGGCTCAGCCCTCGTTGTCTAATCCATCTGCTGAACAGTTTGCTCGCGGTGAAAGGCAGTTGGAATCAGGTCCTCCTCAACAAAGGAACGAAACAAAACCTCATCCCCAGCAAATTGGGACTGGACAACTAATAAGGCCAATGCAGGCACCACAGGCTCCGCAGGGTGTCAATAATATGGGGACCAACCAACTCGCATTTTCACAGCAGTGGCAGGCCATGCAGGCATGGGCGCGTGAGCGTAATATTGATCTCTCGCATCCTGCCAACGCCAGCCAAATGACGCACATTCTCCAGGCAAGAATGGCTGCCCAACAGAAAGCTAATGAAGGCAATGTGGCTTCACCATCACCATCTGTTCCAGTGTCTAGCCAGCCATCTTCATCTTCAGGTGTTCCAGGTGAGAACTCACCTCGTCCCAACTCTGCTGGTGATATATCTGGGCAGTCAGGATCAGGAAAGGCCAGACATGCAATATCTACCAGCTCGTTTGCGTCGACTTCCAGTCCCAGAATGATGAACCCTGCTGCGAATCCCTTCTCCGCCCAAGGGAGAGATAATCCACTGCATCCTCGACATTTAGTTCAGCCTACAAATGGGATGCCCTCAGGAAATTCCATGCAGACGTCTGCAAACGAGACACATGTTTTGGATCATACTGCGTCTACAAATAAAAGTTTAGGTTCTGCTGAACATTTGCAGATGCAGCAGCCTAGGCAGCTGAATGCACCCAGTCCAAAAGCTGCTCTATCTGACGCTGGGTTACTCAGTAAATCTTCCCTTCAGAGTGGACAGGGGACCAAACAAGCACAACAGCGATCAGGATTTACCAAACAACAACTCCATGTTCTCAAAGCCCAGATACTGGCATTTCGTCGTTTGAAGGTGTTTAGCTCTGTTTGTTTCTTCATTTATTATTATTATTTATTCTGATGTATATGTTGCTGGCGATGTTCAGTGCCTTCATATAACCTTTCTACAAATCACGTTGTTTGATTTTTTTACTTGACAGAAAGGAGAAGGTTCTTTGCCTCAGGAGCTTTTTAAATCTATTGCTCCACCACCGCTTGAAATGCAGACGCAGCTTCAAATTTTTCCTGTGAGAGTACATGTTCAGGATAGATCTTCAGACAAAACTGTAGAAGACCAAACAAGGTCACTGGAGTCTGGTAAAGAGTCTCAGACTGGTGCATCTTCAAATGGACAGATTTTTGCTAAAGAGGAAGATAATGGTGGAGATAGAGAAGTACCTTTGGCGACAGGCCACAGCCAGTTATTGGGAAAAGAAACTGCTTCTACTGATGCGGCTACGAAAGAGGAGCAACAAACTGATGTATTCCCTGTTAAGTCAGACCAAGGAGCAGATGCTATTATTCAACAGACTACTAGAACTGATTCTAATGCTGATAAGGGAAAAGCTGTTGCATCTGATGGAGGCCAATCTAATGTTCCGCCACAAGCAAACTCTCCCCAGCAGCCTAAGGATACAGCCTCTGCCAGGAAATATCATGGGCCATTGTTTGATTTTCCCTTTTTCACTCGAAAACATGACACTTATGGGTCTGCAACAGCCAATGCCAATAACAATCTCACATTAGCATATGATATTAAAGACCTGATCTGTGAAGAAGGTGCAGAATTCTTCAACAAGAAAAGAACAGACAGTTTGAAGAAGATAAATGGTCTACTAGCAACAAACTTGGAAAGGAAAAGGATTAGGCCGGATCTTGTTTTACGGCTTCAGATTGAAGAGAAAAAGCTCAAGCTATCGGCTCTTCAGTCTCGTGTTAGAGATGAAGTGGATCGACAACAGCAGGATATAATGTCCATGCCTGATAGGCCATACCGTAAATTTGTGAGGTTGTGCGAACGACAACGCCTTGAAATGAATAGACAAGTACTGGCCAACCAGAAAGCTGTGAGAGAGAAGCAGCTGAAAACCATTTTTCAGTGGCGTAAGAAACTCCTTGAGGCTCACTGGTCTATACGTGATGCACGCACTGCTCGTAACAGGGGAGTTGCCAAATACCATGAAAAGATGTTGAGAGAGTTCTCGAAGAGACCAGATGATGGCCGGAACAAAAGGATGGAGGCATTGAAAAATAATGATGTAGAAAGGTACAGGGAGATGTTGCTGGAACAGCAAACAAATATACCTGGTGATGCTGCTGAAAGATATTCTGTTCTCTCTTCATTTTTGACCCAAACGGAAGATTACCTCCATAAACTTGGAGGTAAGATTACTGCCACAAAGAATCAACAGGAAGTGGAAGAGGCAGCGAATGCTGCAGCAATTGCAGCGAGATTGCAGGTATACATATTGCTTTTATACTTTACCCCTAATTTTCCGTTACTCTAGATAAATTTCAGCTTAAATGTTGACTTTGCATGTCTTAGAGAGTAGAACTCTTCAATTTCAAAGTTATTGTTGATAGTAGCTTATCTGTTTTCGTTCTTGATGCAGGGCCTTTCAGAAGAAGAGGTCAGGGCGGCAGCTGCTTGTGCTCGGGAAGAAGTTGTGATCAGAAATAGATTTGTGGAAATGAATGCGCCAAAAGATAATTCATCTGTTAACAAGTAAGTCGTTACACCGACCGAACAAATTTAGATGGGGAAATAGCTAAGTACTAGTTGTTACTCATAACTTATCTGTAAAATACCGACACTCAGACTGTGCACAACGTACAATTAGGAATCTCCTTGGATGCTGTCTGTAGCGTTTCTCTTACCCGTTTTGTTATGCCTTACTCTAGGTATTATACTCTGGCTCATGCTGTAAATGAAGTCGTTGTGAGACAACCCTCGATGCTTCAAGCTGGAACTTTGCGTGATTACCAGCTGGTATCTCTTTCATCCAGGCTCTATGTCGTTGTATTGTAAATTCTGTTTCTGTTGTGCCACATTTTACTGGTTTATAAGGTATTCTGCTCTGTGCCATTCAGGTTGGATTGCAATGGATGCTCTCCTTGTATAATAACAAGTTAAATGGGATCTTGGCTGATGAGATGGGTCTTGGGAAAACTGTGCAGGTTAGTTCTGCTCTCAGCAGAGATTCCTGGATTTACAGTACTTGCCTTGGGAGAGCATTATATTCTGTTGGCACTATATTACTGATTATTTTTGGTTTTCGCTGTGTAGGTAATGGCACTGATTGCTTACCTTATGGAGTTCAAGGGGAATTATGGACCACATCTCATCATCGTTCCCAATGCTGTTCTGGTGAATTGGAAGGTTTGTGATTTGTGTTAGACTATCTTATAATTTTCACAGAAAACACACACTTATGGTTTATTCGAGACTCCAAGTCTATAAACTCATAATTCCTCAACTCACTTCCCCAACAACCCACAAGTCTCTTTTATCCATTATTTATGCTTAACTGTGACTCTAGCCTGTTAGTTGTGCTGACATGGCCATTTCCAGTTGATGAACTCGTCTGTGTTCCTTAGAGTACTTATCAGCTCTTGCTATCTCTTGTCGACTTCTATCTGATAATTTTATACACGGCTAACGATTTTTCTTTTCTTTTTCAGAGTGAACTCCATACTTGGCTGCCATCTGTTTCATGCATATATTATGTTGGTACAAAGGATCAACGTTCAAAATTGTTCTCTCAGGTAATCTTTGAAAAAGCTACATTTTCTCCAGATTTTGTTTTAAAATTGTTGATTGATACATCCTCTGTTCTCCTTAACACAGGAGGTTTGTGCTATGAAGTTCAATGTCCTCGTTACGACTTATGAGTTCATTATGTATGATCGATCAAAACTCTCAAAAGTTGACTGGAAATATATTGTTATTGACGAAGCACAACGGATGAAGGACAGAGAATCTGTTTTGGCCCGAGATCTTGACCGTTATCGCTGCCAGAGGAGATTACTTCTCACTGGGACACCTTTACAGGTTGGTAAAAGTGTAGCTAATTGGGCATAAATTGAGGACACCTAACAATTGGAAACCAAGATTCCATGAGTTGTTCATATTATGTTGTGTGTGATATAGATGATTCTTATTCTGCTTTTATGAAATCTTGTAGAACGATTTGAAAGAGCTTTGGTCACTATTGAATCTCCTCCTTCCTGATGTCTTTGACAATCGAAAAGCATTTCATGATTGGTTCGCGCAACCCTTTCAAAGAGAAGGTCCTGCGCATAATATAGAGGATGACTGGCTAGAGACTGAGAAAAAGGTCATAGTCATTCACAGGCTTCATCAAATTTTAGAGCCGTTCATGCTCAGACGTCGTGTTGAGGATGTCGAAGGTTCACTTCCTCCTAAGGTAAGATCTATCATATATCGCTGCCATTATTTTTTCGTCTAGATGATTGTTCTGACAATGCTTTCGGTTACAGGTTTCCGTAGTTTTAAGATGTAGGATGTCTGCTATTCAGAGTGCCGTTTATGATTGGATCAAAGCTACCGGAACTCTACGAGTTGATCCAGACGATGAAAAACTTAAGGCTCAGAAGAATCCGATCTACCAAGCCAAGATATATAGAACTTTAAATAATAGGTGCATGGAGTTGAGGAAAGCATGCAATCATCCGTTACTCAATTATCCATATTTCAATGATCTTTCCAAGGATTTTCTCGTAAGGTCGTGTGGAAAATTGTGGATTCTGGATAGAATTCTTATAAAGCTACAGAGGACAGGCCACCGTGTATTACTCTTCAGTACAATGACTAAACTCCTTGATATCCTGGAAGAGTATTTGCAATGGAGGAGGCTTGTATACCGAAGAATAGATGGGACTACGAGTCTAGAAGATCGGGAATCAGCTATTGTGGATTTCAATGATCCGGATACTGATTGCTTTATTTTCTTGCTTAGTATACGTGCAGCTGGAAGGGGTCTCAACCTTCAGACTGCTGACACAGTTGTGATATATGATCCGGATCCAAACCCCAAGAATGAGGAACAAGCAGTTGCCAGAGCCCATCGTATTGGGCAGACGAGGGAAGTAAAAGTGATTTATATGGAGGCGGTTGTTGAAAAAATTTCCAGCCATCAAAAGGAGGACGAGCTTAGAAGTGGTGGTTCAGTAGACCTAGAGGATGACTTGGCTGGGAAGGACCGGTATATAGGATCTATTGAGGGTCTCATAAGGAATAATATTCAGCAGTACAAGATCGACATGGCTGATGAAGTCATTAATGCTGGGCGTTTTGACCAAAGGACGACTCATGAAGAGCGGCGAATGACATTGGAGACTTTATTGCATGATGAAGAGAGATATCAAGAAACCGTCCATGATGTACCTTCTCTCCATGAGGTGAACAGGATGATTGCCAGAAGCGAGGAAGAAGTTGAGTTATTCGATCAGATGGATGAGGAATTTGATTGGACCGAGGAGATGACTTGTCATGAGCAGGTGCCTAAGTGGCTTCGAGCTAGTACCAGAGAGGTGAATACTACTGTTGCTGATTTGTCTAAGAAACCGTCAAAGAACATGTTGTCAAGCAGTAATTTAATTGTGCAAACTGGCGGGCCTGGAGGTGAGAGAAAAAGGGGGCGGCCCAAGAGTAAAAAGATTAACTACAAGGAAATTGAAGATGACATTGGAGAATACTCTGAGGAAAGCGCTGAGGAAGGGAACATTGATTCTGGGAACGAAGAAGAGGGAGACATTGGACAATTTGATGATGATGAGCTAACTGGTGCTATTGGTGATCACCAGACCAACAATGGCGAATCTGATGGAGAGAACCCCGTCTGTGGTTATGATTATCCTCCGCGGTCTGGTAGTTATAAAAAAATCCCTCCACAGGATGATGCCGGTTCTTCAGAATCTTCGCCAGAAAGTCATAGATCGAAAGAGATGGCTTCTCCTGTTTCTTCAAAAAAGTTTGGCTCTTTGTCTGCATTGGACACTAGGCCAGGTTCTGTCTCGAAAAGACTGGTAAGGCACCTGGTTTTGTCTTGCATGCCTCTCTTCTTCTTCGTCGTTTGTGTAATGTTTGTTTCTCTAATTATGTTGAAACAGGTAGATGACCTAGAAGATGGGGAAATAGCAGCCTCGGGCGATTCTCACAGAGATCTCCAACGATCAGGAAGCTTTGCCCATGACCGTGATGAAGGGGGAGGAGAACAGGTTTTGCAACCTACAATAAAACGGAAAAGGAGTATTCGTCTAAGACCCCGTCAAACAGCAGAAGGAACAGACGGTAGTGATATGGGTGCAGCTCAGCCATTGCAAGTCGATCGTAGCTATCGATCAAAACTGAGAACAGTTGCTGACTCACATGGTTCGAGACAAGATCAGAGTGATTCATCCTCGAGGCTTAGGAGTTTACCTGCAAAGAAGGTAGCTAATACTTCCAAGCTGCATGTATCATCACCAAAATCTGGTAGATTGAATGCCACACAGCTTTCCGTGGAGGACAACACTGAAGCTGCTAGAGAAACGTGGGATGGAACTAGTCCTATTGTCTCTTCAAATGCAGGTGCAAGAATGTCCCACACCATACAGAAACGGGTATGTTCGGTGAAATAGAATGTATTTCATTGCATTCTCTTATACTGTCGATGCGATGGTACATCTTTTTTGTTTGGTTGGTCTGAACTTACCCCGGTGCTTGACTGTGCAGTGCAAAACCGTCATTAGCAAACTCCAAAGGAGAATCGACAAGGAAGGTCAGCAGATTGTGCCCATGCTGACAAATTTGTGGAAGAGAATTCAGAATGGTTATGCAGCTGGAGGTGTGAATAATCTTTTGGAACTACGAGAGATAGATCAGCGACTGGAAAGGCTAGAGTACGTAGGAGTTATCGAACTCGCATCTGACGTGCAGTATATGCTAAGGGGGGCAATGCAATTCTATGGATTCTCACACGAGGTTTAGATCTTGCATCTTAGAAACTCTTTTGATTTTGTGTGTTTTGATATATATAGTCAAATGGGTTTAATAAAAGGTGAAAAAATCTTTTGCAGGTGAGATCTGAAGCAAAGAAGGTTCATAATCTCTTCTTTGATCTACTGAAAATGTCTTTTCCAGACACAGATTTTCGGGAAGCAAGAAACGCTCTTTCCTTCACTGGCCCAACGCCAACTTTGGTATCTACATCGTCCCCAAGAGGAGCAGGTATTAATCAGGGTAAGAGACCAAAGCCAGTAAATGAGGAGGAACCGGAGCCAAGCTCTCCTCAGAGACCTCAACAACGCGAGAACTCAAGGATCAGAGTACAGATACCTCAGAAAGAAACAAAGCTTGGCGGGACATCAAGCCACGCCGATGAGTCTCCAATTTTAACTCATCCTGGGGAACTAGTAATCTGCAAGAAGAAGAGGAAAGACAGAGAAAAGTCAGCTCCAAGAACCAGAACCGCTGACTCCGGCAGTCCGGTTTCACCTCAGGCTATGATAGGTCGTGGTCTTAGAAGTCCAGTGTCTGGTTCAGTTACAAGGGAAACAAGACTAGCTCAAGCCACTCATCCAAACAACAGTGGTGCGGCTGGTGATACAGTTGGATGGGCTAATCCGGTGAAGAGGCTAAGAACAGATTCTGGTAAAAGAAGGCCAAGTCATTTGTAGACAGACCTTAGTGGTTGGATGTGATTGCAATGTAGCAATTGAAAGCAATGTAGCAGCGAGTCTATGACCTTTAGTAAACAAAATAATTCTCTATCTAGTAGTAACCTTTAGAAGATCAAGTCCTTTTTGTCTGGAGGCACTATCCCCATCTTTAGAGATGTTCAATGTATAAAAAAACAAACAAAAATGAGATATGGACTATTGTTGTAAAAGATTTGCATATTGTTTTTACATTTTATTTACAGTTGTTGAAGCAAATGAAATTTCAATATTCCTAAAGAATTAAATAGTGTTTTACAAATTTACAGAGGAGTGATTTTTTTTTCTCCTCTATTATATGGAATGAACATCAATCAATGGGTTTATATATGGAAATGAAGTGCAAAGAAAGGGTTGATTTGTATAACACAAGTCAGCTAAGGATCGGCTTTTCCAGCAATTTCATCGTTGTCATCAGAGTCTGAACCACGTTCGCTCATGCTATCATCATCATCATCATCATCTTCATCATCACTTAAATCCTCAGGTGCTCCTATGTCCTCTGGTTTAGCATATGCCTTACAATACTCTTCAAAGTGTCAAGGCGTCAATGAGAGGTTTGTAAATGAAAAGAGAAGCAAATGGGGAGAAGAGTGTGAATTCACCTTTGACTTTCTTCTCATAGGCAGCGCGGTCTCGCATCAAGAGAGAGGCAGCTTCTCCGTTGAAAGGATCAGATGGGTTTGGATATAGAAGCAGTTGAGGAAGGAATGACTCGAAGACATTGATAAGATCTAATAAAAAAACAAACAGAGAAGTTCAATGGATGCTATACAATCACGAATGGCATACAGAAACACGGACAAAATAATAATATATGTTACCAAACATTGGGCTCCATGTCTGGTTTATTACATCTAAGCAAACAGCACCCGAACTGCACACAAAACATGAGAAGCATATATATATATAGGTTTTAGATATGGGGGAGATTGATAAATGATAAGAGGTCTGGGTGACTTTACGATTCATCAACGTTAGGGTGATAGATCTTGTTAACGAAACCAACAGAAGGAGATTTGTAAGGATAAGCTTCAGGAAGTTCCACTTTGATCTTCCATACACCTCCCTCATATAGACCTTTAAACACACAACAACAACAAAGATAAGCTTTCGTTTTTTTTCTATCATATATGCTCCTACGACGATCCAACACACAACAACAAAGATAGACACTTAAGACTTTTATTTTTAAAACATGAGCTTCATACTATAATATAAGCCATCAATCATGTAATCCTAATTCAGTTCATGGTGAATACTAAAACCAAATCTACGGAAGACTCTTCCTCTTCTTCTTCTTCTTCTTATTTGTTAACTAAGGCATTTCAACGAGTAGCTTATAAGAACAAACAACAAGACAAAGAGACAGAGAGAGAGAGTTTACTGTCAGTGGGGCCATGGAAAGTGACATAGAACATCTGCAAATCGTCGTTGATTGTATCCACCTTGTAATCACTCATCATCCTGTTAAGAAGAAATCATCATCAACAGATCCAAATCGAGAAATGAATATTGATCAAGTAGAATAAAATTGAGCACATACAATTTCATCATGTCCATCTCTCGGCGTTTGCTCGGCGAAGCCATGCCCGATGATGATGTTTCTCCCTTCTTCTTCTTCTTCTTCTTCTTCTTTCTAGAATCTCGTTTCAGAGATAGAGAGAGAAAAGATTCGAAAATGAAAATGAAAATGTATAGAAGAAAAAATGTCATATAAAATAGACTTTTATTTGCCTTACATCTTTTATCCTTTCCCCCTTTGCTTTTTCTTTTTATTTACTTTACTGTTGTCGTAATACCCTTAGCGATTAGTAAATTAATTAATCGTATTCAAACTTCAAACCAAATGGCTAATTCATGCCTTATCCATAAGCAAATGAAGCTTTTGAATGTATTATTTATTACTACTAATACAACATTTACGTGTGCCATAAACTTACGACTTTACAAGACGTGACGACAATAAGTTTAGATATCTTTCCTAAAATTGAAATATATATATATATATATATTTACGTGTCAACATGCATAAACTTGTCGAATAAAAAAAGAAGAAGCAAAACCAAATAAACTAATTTACTAGTGTGCCTAAAAAGGCCTTACACAATTCATTTCAAGCATTGAATTTAAACCGAAATAAGGATCTTAGCACATGCGCCGATGTGCCTAATATTATGACCACGTGATTGTGATGCTTGTGGATTTTTCGTGGGTTTCTTTTATGGGCCGATGCGCAAACTGTTGGCCCAAATTATGCAATTTACTAGTGGGTCAACCAATATTCTAATACCATTTCAATTTACCAACATTCTCTTTTATTCAATATCATGCAAAATTACGTGTTTGAAAATTCAAAAATATCATCTAGGTAAATATATAAACTTGTTTAAGCTTCTAATTATTAACACAAAACCATATAGACTATAGTACACTGCGATACGTGTGAGTTCTTTAAATGAAGTGAGCTAATAGAGAGTTCTCAAAAAATATGATGTACTCGAAATCAAAATAGGTAAACTCCTTTCATAATTTTCTTTTCCATTGGAAACAAATAGCAATTACATTTCGCCTCTGTTGTATTCACCAATCTAAACAGAAATTTCACTGTACTCATCAAGTTTTGACAAAGCCTTTAAAGCAATACCAACCACAAAAAAAAAAAGAATACTTCTGTAGCATCATCAAAACAATGGAGAGATCGAATTTGCAGAGCCGTTTCAATAGCAATAGAGGCCTCCAGAAAAGGAAAGAACAAAAATGGGACTGCTCCAGTGATTCATAAAGGCTACTACCTCTCCTCCCTATCGACGCCTTTTTTTCTTAGGGGTAAGCAGGACAGGTTTATGAGATGTGTTTGCTTCCATGGTTGGATCTTCATTCCCTGGTGCAAGGTTGTAGTACTGATCAGTATCACTATCTACCTCATTAGGAGTCATTCTATTCTGATTTGCTCTAAACTGCAAAAGCGACACGTTGTAATAGTAGCTCACAATCTCTGCTCTGCTCTTTGAAGAAAGAATACTCTTCAGCTCACTGAAGAAAGATGGGCTAAGTGTAGGTGGAGATGCCATCAAAAGCTTTATCTTCTTCAGTTCTAAGTCTGTCCAATACTGCTGAGTACCTTCACCCATGGAATCAAAAAAACACATGTAGAAAGCTATACCAAGTTCAAGTTTCAGTTTCTCCTGTTTTCTGTTGATATGGAATCTGACACATTCAACAGAACCTGGGTTTTGGCAGCCGCATGGATCTTGTCTTCCTTTTCCAATAGGATCTCTTTCGATAAGAAGATTGTTGTTGTTTTGTTCTTTGCTCAGTGGCCAGACCCGAGTGCCCAACCACTTTGGATCGCTTTCAGTGTTGACGCCAATCCACTCAGGTACCTCAGCCTGAAAGTCTGAGCCAACACGAGCACATGGTCTATCATCCTCATCTGAACTGTCTGAAGCCGAGCCACTCTCATTAGACCGACTCCCATCAAATCTGAGTTTCTCTCTCAGATTGTAACTAGGTCCAGCACTATCCTCATACAGAGATGGATGCATCTTCTGGATTTTCTAAAACATACAACAAGCAAATGATCACAAGACTTGAATGGCATAAACATGGGAAGAACAGTGGTGAAATCAGAGAGGACAGATTCTATTTAAATCATAGAGAATGTGCTCTACTAATAATTCCTTAAAATGGTATAAACATGGAAGAACACTAGAACAGTGGTGCTACAGCATTCTCAATTTCTAAGTTGCTACTAACAATACCTTAAAATGGTATAAACATGGAAGAGCAGTGGTGCTACACCACTCTAAATTTCTAAGTTGCTACTAACAATTCCTGAAAAATGCTTTAAGAAATGCAATTCAAGACTCCACATGCAAAAGAATCACATCTTCACGCTTAAACTCAACAATGAACAAACACTATAGCAGGAAACTTGGTGCATTTAAATCCTATGGGTCCTTTTCAACAACAGCAAATGCAAACCTCTTGAATAAAACTATATGTACACACCTGCCAAATCTTTTGACAAGTCGAATCAGTGTTTGTTCTTGAAGCCCTAAACAGAAGAAGCTGTTTCCACGGCTCTTCACTTCCATAAGCTTCCCACTTTGATCTATCAGGCAAAGAACCAATAAAAGTATCACATGGATCCTTAGCAGCCTCTCTTAGCCATTTCAATGTCTCCAAAGGACACTCCCGTTTTCTCTTCCCAGGCGAAAAAGAGCATTCCTTATCATCACATCTTCTCTTAGTTTTTGATACAAACCATCTAAGCTCTGCTCCCAACTCCCTCGAAGCAGTACCTTCCCTCACCTCATACTTCCTCTTAACCTCACATAGAAAATCTCTAAGCCTAGCCATCAACTCATCAGAGACTCCACACAACTCAACACTAGCATCATCGTTACCAACTCTGTTCAACAACCTAGCAAGCGCATCGAGATACTTAACGTAGATCAGCTTGGCGGAAGCTGAGTTCCTAAACCCTAATCCACACTCTTGAGCAACTTCACCCCACTTAACGGCGTTAACCCCGCCTCTGCGACTCACGTTGAGGAATAGGCTGAACAAATCGACGACTCTCCCGTCGCCGGTCATCGGAGGAAGAGGAAGAAAGCTATCCGCGGGGCAAAACTCGACAAGGAATGATTCGAGTAAGCGTTGGAACAAGGAGACGAGATCGTTGATACTCTTTTCAAATCCCGAGCAGGTGACGGCTTCAGGAGACTTATTATGTTCGAGATTCTTCCAAAGTTTGCAGAAATCGACGGCGTCTTCTTCTTTGTCTGCTGCTACCATCGACCATCCCGCCATTGATATGGAGCAACGAGCCCTACAAAGAACAAACAAACAATCAAGCCGTGATTCAATAGGATTCAATAGGAATCTAGGAGGTGAAGGATTCGTAAGGTTACGATTAAGATCCATGAGCTTCCATGGAGGAGGTTAGGGTTTTATTTTAGCGGGAAACACAAGAAATCGAAATATTTTTTGGACTTGACCCGCCATTACTTTCTATTTTTGTAAGGTTTGGGTTTTGATGATGGTGACCGTAGAAAAAATTTGGGGTCAGAATCAAACTTTTCATAAAATACAGACCCTTATTCGTCAAAATCAAACTGTTTTTCTCATGAAATTAGGGTTACTAATTTGTAAACAAAACGAAAATCGCCAACAAAAAACACTGAAGAGATCAGATTTTTAAAATATAATTTTTGCAGAAATCACTAACCTTTCTCTGTTAATTTCTCTCCGGGAATATTGCTGGTATTAAGAAGAGATGTGTATAAGAGAAATGTTTTTTACTATTTTATTATAAAAGGAATCCCGACGGTTTTATATATAGAAACGTATTGGAAAATGAAAGAGAGACCATACCAACATCAAATGTATATATATAGCTGCCATGTGATGTATTAACTCTAGTTAATTGTTAACCCGCAGGTTGGGTTAAACACTAACAAACCACCAATGGTTTTATTAGTGTCTGTTGGTTTTCTTGTAAAAATCAATGTTTATTGGTTCTTATTTGGGCCTTCAAAACCTGTGGACTAATCTCTTTTGTCAAAGCCTTTTTAATATTATAAAAAATATTATTATTTACAATTTTACAATAATTCTAGTGGGGTGTATTTAATGTAGTGTTTAAACTGAAAGTTTTAGATGATTTTATATGAATTTGCAAGGTAATATGATCTATCTGGCACTAGGACTAGGTGGCTCAACCGCATAAAAAGAGAGCTGAAAGCCTGAAAGTCAAAGATTAGTTTAAGAATGATGAAGAATGCCAAAGCCTCTCACTGTGCCAAAAAAGATTTGCATAGGAATCACACAAATTATGCAACTGGAGAACAACTCCAGTGGTCTTTTCCTATCACTATATGTATATAATAAACATACAAGATTACAGACACAAGTGTTGGCAGTGAGGTCCGAATGCCACACCCAAGGAATAGTGTGAGAGAAGACCTATATATTTACCCATCACCATATCTTTGTTCTGTTCCAACACATCTTTGGTTGGTACTTGGTATAGATACAGGAGAAAGCACAACAAGAATTTAGTAAAGAGACTCAATCTGTATGCTTTTATTAGTTTCTTGGTAGGGAGTCTTGCCTTGTTAACTCGTAGTTGTCAGCTCCATGGTGGGTTTGGTTCTCACTATTTACAATTGCAATCTTAGAACGTAGGAAGAAGAAGGAAGATGTGTATATAGTCAAATGCCAAATACTGCACATAATTTTCATTCTGTTAAATATTCAGAAAGTGATACCAATCTATATTACTCGTATTTAAACACACATACCTGTGCCAAATCCAGTAGCTTGAACTAGTTTCCACTTTGAAACTTATGGCTGCCATGGTAAAAGCTACAAGACCAGCTGCCACAAAGTCCCAACGAAACTGTTTCTTGACCGTCTTGATTAAGTTACTAAACCATTCTTTCACTGCCCGTGGCCTAGGACAAGCATATGACATGAATCGAAGATCTTAGAACTTGTCAGATTGTGATAACTATATAGTTTCCTTATGTTACCTGTCGAGCATGTTCAATGAAAATGCAGCTGATCCGCAATATGATCTATGCTTTGTAACAAATTCTACCAAAAACCCAAAGAGGAGACCAAGCGACCCGATTGCTAATACAATGATAATATTCGACGCCCTGCAAGCAAAATAGTATTTTAAAGTGCTAATTATCATAACCATTCAGTCTAACATCTTACATACCTTGTTGCCTGAGTTAAGGCTAATAAAGCTGTGAGAATGGCAACAACTATGTGTATTGTCCTCTTGACTGCTTCATCAGCCGTGGATAAGTACACAAATGTACCAATCACCGCCATGAAAGAGAGCCAGAAATCCATAAACTGAATTTAAAAAAAAGAAAAAAAAGATATACCATCTTGTAACAACGTATAGTTTCACACAGAAGATGCAGATCATAACTACTCGTACCTGTAACACGTTGTAAGTCAACACACACCAAGTGCCTACATCACATGCATGATAGAGAGCGCTTGAGATTCCACTAGATGTGAAAAGAAACCACTCTGGATACTCCTACTTAGGATATGAATCAGCAGCTGAACAAACCAAAACCATTGAATTAAAAAGTGTGTAATAAGAAAAATTACTCGTTGCCGAAGAGCCCAGTATGCAGGCAAAAGAGCCGCTGCATTTGATCCTATGAGAGCAATAGACTGAATGATATGTCCTGCATCAGGTTTCTTTTAGCACATGAGTACATAGAAAAAGTTGTCACAGTTTCAAAGACTGGTAGATAAAGATACCTAGGTGTGATACAACTTCAATGCCACAGTCAAAGCCTCCATGGGTTCGGTCACAAGAGCAAAAGCTGTAGGATGTCAATCCACTAGCATCAAAAGCATATCTGCAAGTCCCATGAGAGGAACACCTTCTAGGACATCTTTCAAGAGAAAGAGACACAAGAGTAGGTGAATCTTTAGAGGCTGTGGCAGCAGTAGAGTCACTGAGCCGCCTTAACCCTAGTGACCACGTTCCTTCTCGAGCATACAAGATGTAGAAGTCAACTTTTTCTTGGCTAGAGTTATTCAGTGAAAAGAACATTGAGTTGCTGGCACTTGTTCGATTCACATAATAATAATCATGGTCATCAACAGTGGGAAGTCCACCAAATCTAAGATACACTTCATACTTTAACGTGGGATGTGATGTTAACCTGAAGTGGATATGACCACCAGCTCCTCCTTGAGGGATGTTCATGAGAAAATAAGTCCATGTGCTTGTGTCTAAGAGAAGAGAGGAAACGTTGCTGAAAATGGGTTCAAGGGGGAAAGTAATGCTCGAGCCTGAAGGTGTAGCGTCATCGACAGGCAAATAGTATGATTCAAAAGGTGTCAATGATTCTCTCCTCATCACTGCCTGCATAAAATGCATCATGTTCAACAATGTTATAAAGCAATGTTCAATTTCTAGCTGGTAACTATGTGCTTTGTAGAGAAGTAGCCAATACACAGATTATTTGGGGCATGTACCTTCACGAATTATTGATTGTTTTTGTATATTTTATGGGTTATAAGGTATTTTAGTTTTTGAATTTAATTATATAAAATTATTTTGATGAATTATCAAAACTAAATAAACAAAACAAAAGAAATTAGACAAAATTGTACTAATATTATTATATAATTTAATAGATTATCTAATTTAAGATGATTTAAACCGATTTGAGTCGTATAATTTGAATTTTAAGAAAATCTTTCCAGACTGATTTGCCGCCTATAGAGCTCAATCTTGAATTTTGAAATAATCAAAATGCATTTTTAGACCAAATTACCTGAAGCATGTAGATTTGCTGCCCACAGTTTGGTCCTGCTTTCCCCATGGGACACCCTATCACCTTAACGTTCATCGAAAAGCAGATCTTATTAGAACTAGAATTCGTGCTAATATACCATCGACCAGCTTTTGGTTTGTTAATAACCAAAGCAACTTTGTGTATATCACCAGCGTAGTCATGTAGAGTCTCTGAAGCAATAGCTCCAAAACGAGCGTAACACATGAGATAGCTTTCATTGGAATCTACTTTCAGATCAGATGCCGTTATAACTAACTGTTCAGCTATTCCATCTACATCTAAAGCATATGTCTTTGTTTCAACACCGGTCAGACAAGAACTAGGAGACGAATCAGAGCAAGAAACAACACTTCCTGTCTGGTTATCGAACCGAGAACATGAAAGTGGATAGATAGTCTGGTTGCAGGAAGGGCCCCACATAGTAGCGGTTCTACAACCCTCCACTGTAATGTTGGCACTATATGAAAACGCAGAGGAACGAACAATCTGTGCAGTGATGCGAGTATGCATCAGAGATATGAACTCAGAAAGATTTGGAACTATATTTATAATTGCATACCATTTTCCCCTGAGTCCTAGTAGCACCAATTCCGTTAAAAAGACCAACATACCAAGCTCCAGGAGATATCTGTAAGAAGAGCAGCAACATCAAACATCTAACAATGTCCTAACGCACGAATTTTTTTAAGGGTAAAGCTAACCTGTTCATTGGTTAATCTCAAGGAAATGTTCTTCTGCATAGGGTAACACTGTTCTGCAACCTCAATATCTTGACCTCGTTCAAAGGATCCATTGAATAACCGTCCTAGCTCTACAAATCATTTTTTAAAAACATTTTGTTAACTCTCTAAGATAGTAAGTTCAGACAAAGAAGCATAACTACTTAAAACAGTAGGCTCAGACAAAGAAGCATAACTACTTAAAACAGTAAGTTCAGACAAAGAAGCATAACTACATGCAGCTAAATTGTACCTAACCCTTTGAGAGCGTTGGTTGAGGCGTCAGGCAGAGGTGGGCTACCGTCTCTGAAGCATATAACAGGAAGAAGACTTTTCGAAATCTTTGAAACACTCTTTGCACTCTTTAACACACATAAAAATCCAAAAAATCAAATCGAATTTTGGAGAAAATATCAAAATGAGTAGAGAGTATCATAGTAAGCAAACTTACGATGTCAACATCAGATTCAATAGCTACATTCAACGATGAGAACCATGGAGGCAAATCAACTGTGTGTACAGAAAAACAGAGCTCACTCGTGATGATCATCATAATACTAATAGAAACGAACAAGGGAAGCTGTTGATAAGGAGAAACATACCTCTGATGTAACGAGTATCGTAAGGCCTGACTTGGGATTTTGGGTACCTGAAGCTCGAGACTGTGAAAAAGCCTCCATTATTGTGGTATGATGATGAATCTTGGAGAGAATCAGAGAATGATAAAGACCATGAGAAGGAGAAGAAGAAGAAGAGGAGAGTTGTTAAACTCAGAATTGAAATCTCCGCCATTAGTAGGTGAAATTTCTCTTGAGTTGTTTAGAGTATTTAAAAGTGTGAGTAGACGAAGAAGAAGAATAAACGCATTATTCCAAAGAGAATTTTCGTCGCCTTTGACGAAAAATAAGGACTTTTTAGATTACGTGTTGGTCAGAGACAAGTCATAACTAGTTAACTACACATTAACATCAACTTAAATTAATTTATCTTTTATTTAAAACTAATTAATCAAGCTAAAATAAGATTTACAAACCTGATAAAACTACAAAGACTAGAGATTGGTGTTTTACCAACAGAGCTAAAAGACAGAGACTTTCTCTAGTCTCTGTATGATTTGGTGGTGCTCTGTTTTTACTATTACTATATGATCCATAAGAAACTGATATAAAGAAAGTGAAGCTCTGCAGTGATTAAGACAGAGATAAATATATCAATGTATGTGTGTATCATCATCATAGCAATTATTCAACCAAAAAAATAAAAATAAAACAAAGTTTAGATTTTTAAAAAAAAAACAGAGAGGCTTGAAAGGAATCATCATCATCAAACATGTTTTGTTCTTTGGCTCAATGGTCAGGATTGAATTTAACAGACTCCTTGTAGATAAGCTCCTTTATGTGTTCTTCCGTGCATGAAGGATGCTCGAAGTCGAAGCTGAATGGAGTTGGACAGATAGGTTCTTTTGCCACGTCGTGGTGCGGTGATAGGTATGCATGGCCAAGAGCTTCATCCACTATACACACACAACAGAAGCAGCAGCAAAATATTGAGATAAGTCTAAAGAAAACTACAGAAACTTCATGCATGCTTTGTGTGTTGTAGTTACCTGAGATGCGCTGGTTTGGATCAAAGATGAGCATTCTCTCCAGCAAATCGATAGCGGAAGAAGGCATCTTCGGGAATCTAGCAGCAAACTGTTGTTTCGGGTATCGTGGAAGTTGCCTCACGTATCTTCTTGCGTTGTCACTGCGAAGGAAACCAAGACTGGAGTTGTCCGGAGAGCCTACAAGCTCTGTGATAAGTCTAAGCTGATGAACATAATCTTTGCCAGGAAACAAAGGCTGTCCCGTCATGATTTCACCGAGTATGCAACCAACAGACCAAATATCGATAGCTGCGGTGTACTCTGAGCAGTTAAGAAGCAACTCAGGAGCTCTATACCAACGGGTAACGACATATTCAGTCATGAAGTCTGTGTCTGAAGTTGTTCTCGCAAGCCCAAAATCACCAATCTTCAGCTCGTGTTTGGAGTTAAGCAGCACGTTGCTTGGCCTTAGATCACGATGTAGTATGTTGGCCGAGTGCACATACTTGAGCCCTCTTAAGAGCTGGTACACAAAGAACTGTAAAAAAGGAAGATAAGTTAAATAAAGATCAGATCAGAGAGTTTTATAAAGATCAGATCAGACTTACTCGGCACTGATCATGGCTTAAGGTTTGGTTAGAACGCAGGACTCGCTGAAGATCAGTGTCCATTAACTCATAGACAATGTAGACATCGTTGAAGATATCTCTTTGCGGTGGTCTTACAATATCTTTGATGGCTATGACCTGAAGAATCAAAAACCAAAGCTTGTAGATCAGATTGATTCAAGATTTAAAAGAGAAAAAAAAAACAGAGGAAACATATCCTCTGCTTTTCCTCGTCCTTGAAGAAAATTAATGATGAGTAAGGTTTACGTTCTCATGATTCATATGCCTTAGAAGCTTGATCTCACGTAGAGCTCTCTTAGCATCAATAATATTATCGAAAGCATTACCAATCTTCTTGATTGCCACTTTCTCTCCAGTCACTGAGTTCACCGCAGCACTGAAACTCAAGAACCAAAGAACATTCAAAAGAAGAAGGCTTTGATAACTGATCAGAACAAGAACCAGAAGAGAGCTTTACCAGACAATACCACAAGCGCCTCTACCAATGGGACGGATAGGAGGGACATACTTTCTTGAAACTTCAAAGAGCTGTCCATAAACGTTGTACTGAATATAGCGGCCTCCGTGTGTAGGTACAACTTTGATGCAATGATCTGTAGAACCAGAGCTTGATTCTCCAGACATGATGCAATGAATCAGACCAAGAACAAGGGCCTTTGTTGAAGTTTAAGGTCTCTCTTGAAGACACTAAAACCATGTGAAGAGAAAGAAGCTTTTCTCAACTGTAAAAGATCTCTCAAGTGACCCGTGACTTTAAAGAACATGAAAGATAACATACGTGTATAGTCACGAGAAGTAGTCTCATTGGTAACTGGTAAGCTCAATATTGCAAATTTCATTTGTTACTACTAATTGCATACATCTTATCTTTATTAAAACAAGTCAAACAGAAGTTTTATATATTTTGTATTGATTTCAATCAGTACAGACAAGACCAACACACTTAAACCAAAGAGACAACAAGCTCAACAGATGCACACTTTCAGAGACCTAGACTCTGCCTTTCTTGTAAGGCTTAAACTTGTTGTTCACCTCATAGTCTTAACTCCACATCTTCTCCAACTGCACTGCCAGTGATTGAGTCACTCGACCTAAGATTACAGAGCAACACATCTCTTCCGCTTAATGTCATTTTGAAGAAACTGTCAACTTCCTCTAGTAACTGATCCAACCCTTGAGATAATTTCTCAGCTTGCGTCCCCAACTCCATTACATAGTCCTTAAACGTTTCAACTTCTACAGGATCAACACCATCTTGTATCATCGGGTAAAGCTTCTCAACACTAGCATCAACGGTCTCCAGCTCTTTGATAATCGTACTTCTACCTGAAGACAACATGTCTCTGATCTCAGCGTTTACAACACTCTGCATGTCAGTGAAAGCCTTTGCCCACAATGGTTTATCAGAGACGGGTAAATCGAAAAGATCGTTGGTGGAATCAGACCAGGCCGCGGTAAATACACTGCAGATATAAACCGTTTGAACCTTCACACCGTAAAAAGCTCGCATAAGAACCTTTCCTTTAGGGGAGTTCTTGACCTTAGGCAAGCTCAGAGACTTAACAAGACAGTCTAGAACGGCACGGCAGTTTTCAACTCTAGCGTTGTTTGCATTAACATGTTGCCTCCAGCTATCAAGCGAAGACCGAGCCTGGAGATACTTCTCACCAGAATCAGACTGTAAGTTGTGCAGAACACACTTCAGGTAGAGATCTCCTTGGTTAAGACGTGTGAGCTCCGAGCTAAACGCGTTGCAGAGATCTAGTAGCTTCACGCTTATGTCGAGGTAAACATCAACCCACTTCTCTTCCCAGTCAGAGACAGGAAGCTGGAGGTCGGTGATGAGTGTGTTTATGTTGTTATGAGTCTCGCAGAGTGAGACCATAGCTAGCTTCATCCATGATAAAGTGAGGATGTCGTCTTTGCTCTTAGGCATGAGTTTCTTCAGCCTCTCTGCCAAAAGTAACTCAAAGCCGTTCAATAGAGAGAGTAGCCACGGTGATAAATCTGAGCTCTTGGGGGATAGCATACGAAAAGGGTTCCCAAATGGGAAGAAACCTCGCGGTGGATCTTGTGCTCGGCTCATTTTGGTAGATACTGAAACAACGAAGAGGTGAATATTGTAAGCGTCATGTTGAGTTTGATATCATCAATTCAAGGTATCTTAAGAGGGTTCTTCTTGCTACACAGAAGGGTTAATAGAGGAACATCCCAACCTTAAAGTCTCAAAAAAGCTGACAATTTTGAAGATCTTGAATCAAAAACTAAACTTTCAGTTTTATTTATAATTATTATGAGAAACCCACATGGAAACAAACCATAATCAATTGATATAATTCTTAATATGGCCAGAGCTCAGCTATTAGGGGATAAAGTTTCAATCTTTTTCAGATTCTAAGAACCCTAGAAACTAATTATCCATACAAAAACACACATGGACACAAACTACAGCAGAAAACGAAACTCAATTTCCAGGAAACTTACCGATTAAAGTTGCTATAAATGAAGAAATCACAAGGAATGTGTCTTTGAATTTTTCTTCTAAATGCTTAGCTGAGAAAAACTTATGGCGGAGGTCCGACGTCAGTTTATAAGGATAATAAAGTCACGCCCCGTCAAACAGCGTTAATAACATAAGTTTACACGTGTTTGACTGTGAATGGTCGTTATGTTTGATTTTCTCACAGCCTTATGCATGGAATTAAAAGAAAAATCAGGACGGCTAATAAATAATCTTTATCGAAAGGCCAAAACGAGACGCTTTCGTGGAATTATAAACAAGTCATTAGCGTTAAGTCTTTGTTTATTTTAATTATAAAACCAAATCTAACGGCTAACACTATTACTTATGTAATACCACGTTCTACAGACTCCTATTTTGATTAAAATGTGAGTGTTCTGGATCACGTTTAGTTTACCAGGTTGTCTAAAAATGTGAGGCTCATTAGAAAAAAATGTAAATAAATATGAAATAGTGAATTCTTTTTTTTTTTACGAGAATTTTAGTCAAAACATAAGGTTTAACGAATTCATATTTTCGACCAAAAAAAAAAACGAATTCATATTATTGCGTAAAATGGGGTTCAAAAGTCCATTTTACAGCTGTAGTGATGTTGGAGCCCCACAATAAACACACCGGTCGGCAAAAGTATTGACCCCACATCTTGACAAAGAGTGTAGGACTAGTCTTCACCAGAATGATTTATGGCCCATAATGATTAAGCCCAATTTCAGCCCATAAACTTTTTTTAAAAGAGTCTCTAGCTGAGGCAGAGGGTCTCTGCAAGCGTCGACGAACTGATAACGGCGATGATGTCTCCCGGAGCAGAATTGCAACCATACAATGCTACGAACCAATGTCTGCATCTCAAATCGCTCTTACACGGCGAAACAACCTTCGTTCTTTAGGGCACAGCACGGTGTTTCCTCTGTTCGCATCACCCTTTGCAATGGTGGTGGTGGTGCCACTGCCGTCTCCTCCTCCTCCCGCCTCCGTGATCTCGTTTTTGTCGTGAACCCTCAAGGTGTGTGTTGTCCTCTTACTCAAGTGGACGAAGAAACGACTGAATGGCTTTAAAGTTATGATTTTTATATAAGAATCAATCTCAAGGTGATATAGAATTTGAATTCGTTTTAGGGCTTGTCTTTTTGAATTAGGAGCTAATGGTAGAACAGCTCAGGAATGGAAGAAGTTGTTTCCTTACCTTCAATCTCGTCTTGGTGAAACCTGTAATGTGAGTTTTTGATTTTTTCAGTTTTTTATTATTTATCATGAGAATGAATTTTCTGGTCTTGTTGTTTGTTTCCTTCAGATATGTGAGTCCTTAACATCTGGTCCTTCTCATGCCATTGACATTACAAGAGAGGTATAAGTGGCAGTGGAAAGCTATAACATCGGTTTGATGGGTTGTGTATTCTCTTATCATGCTACTGTTTCTATCAGGCTATTTGGGATGGTGCAGATGCTGTCATTGCTGTAGGAGGTGATGGAACGCTGCATGAGGTAGAATATTTGTAGAATTGAGTTTTGGGAAATTTTAGCTTTACTCATTTTATCTTTCTTGATTCATAGGTTGTTAATGGTTTCTTCTGGGAAGGGAAGCCTGTCTGTAATCTCAATAGCGAAGCTGGCCATTCGGCTGCACTTGGTGTGAGTAGCTCGAATCGACCTTTTTACCTGTTTCTATGTTTCCCTTGAGGAGTTACAGCTTACACTTCCAGTCCATCTTTCCTTTTTTTTTTTGCAGCTGATTCCGTTAGGTACTGGTTCGGATTTTGCTAGAACATTTGGTTGGTTAGTTTTGCAACTTTTGTCTGATGCAGTTTATTTCCTAAAGTTATGTTGAGGCAATCTTGAGTGTATTCTGCGTTTTATTAGGAAAAATGATCCTTGTGAAGCGGTGGAGCGCATTGCTAAAGGTATGCCACTGAATACATTCGAGGAGTTAGGACTTAATGTGTGATTATGTCTCATATGATGATCCCACATAATCTGCATTATTCAGGGATACGATCACGGGTTGATGTTGGTGTTACGGACCAGGAAGGATGGGATTCACATTACTTCATTAACGTTGCTGATGTTCATTTGTAAGGATATCTTTGAAATTTTCTGTGTGATTATCTGGTTGATCCTTGGTTGTACTTTCTTTCATCACTTGCAGGAGTGCAAAGGCAGGCTTTTATGCTTCAAAATACAAGAAGTTTGGAAACTTGTGCTACGTAATTGGTGCCCTCCAAGCTTTTATGGGACATGATAACCGAGACATGAGGATCAAGGTAACAGTCATCTCTGCACAATCTCTTCTTCACCATAGCAAGTAATTTTGAAAGCATTGTGTTATATATCTTCAGGTTAATGGAGGTGAATGGGAAGTATATCCGAATGTCACTGCTCTCTGCGTTGGAAATGCAAAATACTTTGGTGGAGGAATGAAAATCACTCCCAACGCTGTCCCTGGAAATGGAAACCTTGAGGTGCGTGCGGCGATTCTATTAATATCAGATCTTAAATGTGAATAGGCTTTGATCTTTCATACATGTTTATGCAGGTTGTGGTTCTTCAAGACTTCAAATGGTACGATTTCATACTGAAACTTCATAAGCTATACAATGGGACGCATCTCTCGGTTAATAATGTGAGCTCAAGAAGGTCAGATATTTTTTTTCTTCTGTCTCCTCAAACATTTTGTTCTGTAAATGTCTTGAAATCTCACATCCTTTTTTTATTATAGTTTACAAAGTATAGAAGTTGAGGAGATATCAGAGAGTGGAAGCATCTATGTTCAGTCAGATGGAGAACATCTTGGATTTCTACCTAGAAAGTTTCAGGTTTTACCCGGTGCCATCGACATGATCAGCTGATTCACAACCTCACCTTTTCAAAAAAGTATAGAAGAAGACTCGCATTACAGTCAACTTCTTTTTGGTTTAGTCTGTAGAGATTCTTCTTATTGTTAAGTTTGATTCATTGTTTAAACCAATCAGATATGTGATCGTGTTGTTACAGTCCGTACTTTTGTCTTTCCTTTCCTAAGATGGTGGCCGTTCATCTTCCGGCGTAATTGCCGCCTATTTGAAGCAACTGGAGTGAGTTGGACATGCAGAATCCTACTAACGAAGCACAGACATTTTCTGAACATATTTATACGGTAAGACAAATAAAATCCGTTATAGTCTAGCTGGTTAGGATACTCGGCTCTCACCCGAGAGACCCGGGTTCGAGTCCCGGCAACGGAGCTTAATTTTTTTTTAATTTTCGTATAGCAAACCGGATTCCGGTTGTCTGGTTCTGTAAACCAAGAACTTTAATCACTGAGAAGGAAAAACCCTCAAGCCGGCAGCGTTCTCAGTTCAATCTTATCGACTTCCGTTTTCAAAGTCTGCTCCTTTTTGACTTTTGTGCATTTGAGAGAGAGAAATGCAGAGATTGAGATCTCAGCTACTAGTGAGGCCTCTCTTGGAGAGCAGGCTGCGAGGGTATTGCACGAGCTCCTCATCCGAAAAGATCGTAGCTTCGGTGCTTTTTGAGAGATTGCGAGTTGTGATACCAAAACCAGATCCTACTGTTTACGCTTTTCAGGAGTTCAAGTAAAATCCTCTCCTTTATTATGTCTACTCCTATGAATGTTGTTTAGAAATAATGAGCAAGCAACAGTATAATTTCGATATTTATGTTTGTTTCCAGTGGTCTTATTATTACACACTCTGTTCACCTAGTGGTTTCTCTATTGCAGGTTCAATTGGCAACAACAGTTTCGCCGTAGATACCCAGATGAGTTCTTGGACATTGCTAAGAACAGGTACTTCATTCCTTACCTACATCTGTAGTTATATCACTTTGAAAGTTTCAGTTTCTTTGAGATCATCATCATGTGTCGGAATGCATACATCTGGTCAACGGTTTCATACTTAAAATCAACTTTGTTTCATCACTTTTGTTTAGATTCTCTCATTTACTCTTATTCCAAACTTTATGACAACAGCAAAGAGTCTGTAGATAGGCGTTTAATATTGTAGCTCCTGTCAAGTTTCAGGTGCTTAGTTTATATTGTAACCTGAATGTTTTGTTTTATATGCTCATAGACATATATAGTAAAAAGGTTGTGTTGTTACCATTTCTGGTTCTTCTTAAAGTTGTTTAGAGTGTAATCAAGTTTCCATGAACATTTCGAATTCACCTTTTGGATGTGTGAATACAGAGCCAAGGGTGAATATCAAATGGACTATGTCCCTGCTCCCAGAATTACAGAGGCTGACAAGAATAATGATAGGAAGTAAGTTTGTCCACACCTTTTAAAAACGACATGGACTTGTCTTCTCTTTCCCTTACTCTTGGAAACTGCTGCAATTTCTTCTAGATCATTGTATAGAGCTCTGGACAAGAAGTTGTATCTTCTCGTCTTCGGCAAGCCTTTTGGAGCTACTAGTGACAAACCTGTATGGCATTTCCCTGAAAAAGTCTACGATTCTGAGCCTACTCTTCGCAAGGTGATGATGGTTTATCCTCTCTATAATATACAATCAGTTTCGTTACTCTCCTGCTTATTGTTCTTATGTAAAATTTGGTAATTTTGCAGTGCGCTGAATCTGCTTTGAAGTCAGTCTTGGGAGACCTAACTCACACATACTTTGTTGGAAATGCTCCAATGGCTCACATGGCTGTACAACCTACAGAAGAAACACCTGATTTGCCATCTTACAAGGTAAACCAACAAAGCTTCTCTGAAAGAAAGAAATAAATAAAAGGGCTCATCCATTAGTTAACTTGACGGATTCTTTGAATTTTCCCTTTATTTTGTTGTTGTTGTTGTGTAGAGGTTCTTCTTTAAGTGCAGTGTAGTAGCAGCGTCTAAGTACAACATAAGTAACTGCGAAGACTTTGTGTGGGTAACCAAAGATGAGCTTTTGGAGTTCTTCCCTGAGCAAGCTGATTTCTTCAAAAAGATGATCATTAGCTGAGACTAGTCAACCACACCATAAAACTCTTTTTGTTCTCTTCAGGAAGGTAGAAACCAATAAAACATGAACCTTAAAGACAATACACATGGTGTGTGAAGGTCACTGTAATAACCAGACCAAAACCATGTCTGTGGTTTTTTTAGTCACGCACCACGTGTGTGAGAGGTTGCGGGAATGGAATTTTTGTTGACGTTAAGTGGCAGTTAGTTGAATGTAGTTGGCTTCTCAATCTTTTTAGATACACATCACAGAAATGATTTTCTCATAAAGGCAAACAACACATGTGTAACGAGCATTGTGGAAACAACTAACCAAGAAAATCAAGATTTTGTTTACATATGAATTATATCATATTTATTACAAATTATAAGAATATCTTTTTTTGAAAAAAAAAATTGAATATTAATTGATATATTTTAGAATGAAATACTTTTCCTTTGAAAACAAAAAAAAAAGAAAAGAAAATTAGGACAAGCAAAGAAGTAAGAGCGCACACGTTAAGACCATAATAAGATGCTTCAGACCAAAAACAGACGAATCTTTCATTTTTTTTTGTCGGCAAACGGATATTTCCTTATAAAATGCATAATGGTCTTTGTATTTTATTCCTTTTTCGTATAGTAATTTTAAAACAAAAGAGTTCATTCATCCCCTTTTACCACGACCTATAGAATAATAACACGCTTCTCCGGTAATTAAGGTATTAATTATCCTTTAAGTACAAAGCAAATCTTATATAGGGAGTCAACAGAGCCATATATATTAGATAGAGAGAGATCTGATCATTTGCAAGTAAAGTAGTTGAAAGGTTAAGAGAAAAAAAAGACAGAGAAACAATGGCATCATCGGAGCAGAACGAGGTAGAAGAAAAGGGATCGTTGATCTCAGGCTTGTTGGATAAAGCCAAAGGTTTCTTTGCGGAGAAGCTTGCCAATATTCCGACGCCGGAAGCCACCGTGGACGACGTAGACTTCAAAGGTGTGACTCGTGAAGGAGTTGATTACCATGCCAAGGTCTCCGTCAAGAACCCTTACCCTCAATCCATCCCTATTTGCCAGATCTCTTACATCCTCAAGAGTGACACAAGGTTTGTGCTCCTCCTCTACTTCTTTATCTCTTTCTTTTGTATGTGACGTCACGCACACGTCATGTGTAAATGATGTTTATGTTTCCCGTAGGATGATAGCGTCTGGCACAATACCGGATCCGGGCTCGTTGGTTGCAAACGGGACTACGGTTCTGGACGTACCGGTTAAGGTGCCTTATAGCATAGCTGTGAGTTTGATGAAGGACATGTGTTTGGACTGGGACATCGACTATCAACTAGACATTGGACTAACCATTGACATTCCTGTTGTTGGTGACATTACCATTCCTGTCTCTACTCAGGGTGAGATCAAGCTCCCTTCCCTTCGTGACTTCTTTTAATTAATCCTCTCAGTTACTTGATTCTAATCTGGTTTTCAATAAGTACGATCCGTAAACGACATAGACGATCGTTGGATGTTTCAGTTTGTGGACTCTTGTTTTGTTGTTGGATTATTAAGGACTTTTTATTTGGTTCTGTATGTGTTCATTTGAACATTTTGTTGGTAAGAGTAAAAAAAACTACAAGATGTCACAGTTTGAACACTGACAAAGGAGTGATTTAACCTGTATAGACTCTGATATGCTACTAAACTACAAATCCAGTTCATATACAACTAATGAGACTGGCCAGAGTAGAGGATTGTTTATCTTCGTCGACTTATAATATAAAACTATAATTGTAATCCAAAAGTTATTTACTCGGACATTGATGCATAAGTCAAACTTGTAAAGAGCTGTTGAATTATAGTTGGTGCAAAGGACATCCCCACCTATACGCAGCTTCTCTACCTTTCTATACCACACATGATGACCATTAAATCAAAACCAAAACCAAAATTAATACTGGTTAGGCCCATTACATTAATTTTCCTTTAACCTTTCTTTTGTTTCGTTTTCTATTAAAGAATTTGATTACATATGAAACACATATATATAACAAATAATCAAAAGAAACATGTTCGACCACTAAGGCACTAAGTTGGTTTATATAAATTACATTTAGCTAGAAATAATTAATCAGACCACCCTCCACAGACACATGCAAACAACCATGACCGAACAAGAACATGTTCGTCCGCTAACTCCGGCGTCTGCACTTCCGTCGAGTGATTTTTCCGACAACAATAAACAAACTCTCCAACGTCTCCGTCGCCGTAGAAACCGAATCAAATGTTTAATCTGCATCATTGTAACATCTCTAGTTCTAACCACGGTCGTGTTGACTTTAGTATTCATGGTGTTTCGAGTTAAAGCCCCGATCATAGAAATGAACGGTGTAACAGTCAACGGCCAAGACTCAACTGCCGGGACTCAGATCCTATTGTTGGGAACAAACATCTCGATGATCGTTGACGTGTCGGTCAAGAATCCGAATTCTGTTACGTTTAGGTATTCAAACACCACGACGGATATATATTACAAGGGAATCGTGGTGGGTGAAGCACGTGGACCACCGGGAAAGGCCAGAGCGCATGGGAAGGCGAGGATGAACATGACGGTTGATATAAGGATAGATCGGTTAGTGTTGGAGCCTGGTTTGGTTCGAGAAGTAAGTGTGTCGGGTCTTGTTAACTTGTGGAGTTACACTAAGGTTAGTGGTAAGGTTAAGATAATGGGCATTGTGAAGAAGCACGTTACGGTTAAAATGAACTGCACGATGGCTGTGGACATCTCGCGACAGGCTATTATTCAAGATGTCGAGTGCAAGAACAATATCGATCTTTGAGTTTTCGGTTTCCACATTAAGGTATACGTTCGAAAATGTGTTACATTTTTTTGTTTTGTTTGCTAAAGAAATGTATTACATTTTTAATCGTTTTTGTTTAGCATTTTGTTGGTCATTTGTTTAATTAATTTTATGTGTCCGAGCATTGTAACACTGATCCTGTTAGGTATAGCTCACGATCAATATATATCTACGTAATCAACAAAAGAATGAGAGGTGGGTGGGAAAGTATGTTTACTTAAAGTGTGTTTTTGACCTAACAAGATCAATGATCAACACATAAATTAAAATAATACTCCTTCTGTTTTTACAATTTTTTACCTAAAGAAACAAATATTTAGCAAATTGTTATTTTTTAAAAAATATTATTTAATCAACTAATTCAACCAATTATAAAATACGTAACATTATTTCATTGGTCATACAACATCCAATAAATGAAAAAATGCATTAAAATATATAAATTATTTATATTGTAAAATATTTTTTTTTGCTAAAATTATCTACAATTAAATTAAAAGAAAAGGGAGTATAAATTGAATTTTTAAAATGAATACAATAATATTTTAAAATTATAGTCCTTGGGTTGGGCCACTTAATTAATAAAACCTACACAAAAGGTCTTATTGATAAATGCAAATTTCAATTTCCAAACAATCGTAGTAAATGCACTATCTGCATTTCCCACCCACCTCTCATCTCTTCTTCCCCTAACTAATTAACTAAAATAATGTTCCAAAAATATTTTTTTTTTCCATCATTCTCTCCGTCTTCTCACACATGGACCCATTTTTCTTCTTAAACATCAAATGTCAACCGCCTCCTACCTCTTCCACCCTCCTCCTCTTCCACCGTCGCCGCCACAAGACTCCAACCACTCTCACCTCACAGCTCTAGGCTTTGGCTACACCATAGCCATAGCTCTCGGTTTCCTCGTCCTCATTTCCATCGTCCTTCTATCCTCCTACATCTGTTGCCGCCACTCTCGCCGCCGCACAACCGCCGTTGAACCCACCGACGAGCGTGGCAGAAGCGTAAACCTCCCTCGCATAATCTTCGTCTCGGAACAAGACAACGAAGATCTCGAAGCTGGTGACGTCATCGTGGGACTAGACCAAGCCGTCATAAACTCTTACCCTAAGTTCCACTTCTCCAAAGAAACCTCCGCCGCGTCTTCCGATGGTTTTGGTGGCGGAGGAGACACCTCGTGTTCGATATGTTTGTGTGAGTATAAAGAAGAAGAGATGTTGAGGATGATGCCCGAGTGTAAACACTACTTCCATTTATGTTGTCTTGACGCGTGGCTTAAACTAAATGGCTCTTGTCCTGTTTGTCGGAACTCCCCGCTTCCGACGCCTACTTCTACACCACTTTCAACACCTTTGTCGGAAGTTGTGCCGCTCTCGCAGTATGCCGCTGATCGGAGGAGAGCAAGAAGATGAGATATTTTACTTATTAGATCCATTCGCCTAATAAATTATTATTATTGGTTACGTTTTATTACAGCTTTACTGATTTGTAATTAAAATTTTCTTCAAAAGTGGAGTTTTGCCATTAATATCATCGAAATGACATCTCGTTTTAACGATTTGCTTCATATATTTACCCTTTCTTTGTTGACAAGTTTATTTTTGTTTTCTCTATCGATATGAACGTTTCAAAAAAATAAAAACGCAGTCGCATATGAAACATGAATAAAAAGGAGTTTGTGTTTGAATTTTGAACAGTGTAACTTACTTTAATTTAAAGACTTTTTGGTTGTCGGAAATAGATGTTTCTAAAGTTGGGTACAAAAAGAGTTAAAATACTAGTAGTTGTATAGTTTTTTTTTTCCGCTAGTAGTTGATGACGACCTTGCCGTCGTAGGTCCAAATGTTAAAGGCTGATCACTCATATATATAGACTACTATCTTAAGTTTTATAGATGACATAACTCTAACTGCATGATGAATGTAACCTACTTACCTACATAGTTACGCTTGTTAAATTATGTTACCAAGTTGGTAACTATAGACATTATCAAGCTATATCCAACTTTCATGTGTCATATCTTTTTCCTTGAGCGTGCTATACTAAATGCAATGAAAATTCAAACAGTTGAGTAATGTTTTGTTTGACTCACTTAGATGCCCCTGCATCAAAATCACTCTCTTGGCATTTAGGCTCAGAGGCAAAGTCTCCTGGCACTTATGCTCAGCCGCAAAGTCTGACCATGGAATTAAGAACCCCATAACTAAACAACTAACACTTGCCTATTGTTCAGCTCCAAGATTCAAAAAGCTTTTGCAAAGACATCTAGGGTCGTCTCTATCTTTTAGGTACGAGAAAGAGGGAGCTGAGGATGTAACAAACATAGCATTTCTTCTAACACAATTCACAACGAAGAGATTTGGGTCATTTGATGATACATTGAAAGTGAAACACATGCAGAGGTGATGAAGTAAAAGAAACGTGGAATGACATCAATGTACGATGGATCAAGGAGTAAGGTAAACATAAAGATTTCTTTTTAAGTTATTAATTAACTTTGTATTCAAACAGAGTAGATTAACAATCTCGGGGAATACAAACTGCTCAAGACATCACAACATTTGATTCAGAGCTTAAACCGACACTAACTCAGGAGGCTTCAGAGCTTCTCAGAGTCCATACGGGTCAAAAATCAATATCTTGGAGCTGCACCATATTAAAAAAATAACAGCCAAAGGTTACAAAAGCAAGTTCGAATAGGCTAACAACACCACAGTTTCATTAGATTCAGATGTCACAACAGCCCAAAAGATGCATTACCTCTACCAAGTGTTGCTTCAGGCAGTCTCTCTACTGAATACTTGCGCCCCGCCAAATACATGATAGGCACACCAGGAACCTGAAAAGGAGCAAAAGATAAGTTAAACATCCACAGATTCCAGTAATGTACATTTAAGAAAAGAAAGAAAAAAAACAGTATTTGACGTATCAAACTATCTTTTTACCTTTCGAATCCTTCGCTTCAAGTCTCTATCACAAGTGGCCACGATGAAGCACTTATGCTGTATATAACAAGAACAAGCATATCAAAGAAAGATAAAAAAAATTATTCACCATGAGACATGAGCATCAGTATACAAAACTTAGACAAAGGCGTTAACCTGAGTAACTCTGTCAACAAGACAGTCATCAGCATATGTCCCTTTGTGTACACAAGGAAGTCTCTCAAAGCGAGGATCTTTCGCAATCCTACCAAACATACACCAATCAAGAATCCACGAAAAAAAAAATACAATTGCACTAAAAACCCTTTGCAAAATCTGAAAGTAAATACCTAAGAGCGACACGATACTTCTGGCCTAACTTCTCAAGCTCAGCCATGACGCAGTCCGTGATACAAGGAGTGCCTTCACACCCGAAACGATCAAAGGAGAGTAAGAATAATGCATATGTCTGTCTATCCATAACTAACTAAAGACACCTAACAAAGTTGAAGTAACTCACATTTTGCGTTCAAACAGAACATCATCCCACTCTCAATTTCAATCTACGAATACAAACAAAAGGATATCAATAAGAATCAGGCCCACGAAGATAATAACACTATGTGGAAGAGAGATTGAATAGGATAAGTACCTTGTTCTGGATAGAGAAGTTGATGAAGTTAGTGTCGACCAAAACTCGGTAAGGAGGAACCATGTTAGTGTTGTGCGAAAAGAACATCCCTGATGAAACATTCGGTCTTATTCCAACAACAACAAAAAGTCAATTCTAAGTTGTAGGGAAACGCAAAAAGATTAAAACTTTGCAAAAGGGTTATAGCTAAAGCTTACACGTTTCTGGGAAGTTCAGTGAGATCCTTCTTGTTTGGATTCAGAACCTCTTCCTTGTAGCTGAAGAAGGAAAAGAGAGCAGCTTTAACAACCCCACCTTCAGAAAAATATCAACTTTCAATGAATGAAAAATCGTTTTACTTACTGCTTTAACGCTTTGTGGCTTATCGTCTTCTTCATAACAGCAAACTTCTGAGGCTTCTTTGCCCTTCCCATCTTTGAATCAAGGAGTTACAGAAGCCCTAGAACAAAGCACACAGATAGAGAGAGAGAGAGAGAGAGAGAGAGAGAGAGAGAGAGAGAGTTCAATAGGTATGATGAGAGACGGGAGACAGACATTGAAGCCCAACTCTCAAATAACGCGCCAAATATAAGCCCAGTAATGAGAGCACAATGGGCCTTATTTCCATGGCCATATTAGTTTAAAAAACTAGGAAAGATACTGTATATTCTAATTTTTCTAAGTAGAGGCCCAATATACTTGTAGGCCCTTGGCCCATTCTCGATGATATGTTCATACTTTTTTTCCCGCAACAATAATTCTAAATGCTCAAACATTTTACGGGCCGAGCCAACAAAAAATTGTGTGAGTTTAAAAGATCAATGTTATAAATGTATTCTACAAACTTGTCTTGTCTGATAAAGATGTCAATAAGAGCGTGGATATTTTTATTTCGATTGTCATGTGAAGTCCTTATTGTTCTTTGTGAAATTCATGATGATACAACATCTTCTGCTGGTTTCTGGTATAGTGTTTGTGTAATGCAATTTGTCTTGCGAATTGTAATATAGTCTTGTAGTTACCTCAACTAATGATTTGCTTTTTACTATTTCTAATTCACTATTTACTCGGCAGGTTTTAGACATCAATAGCATTTAATGACGGCAGTCATTTTGCATCAGGGTTCTTAAACCATACTGTAACATACAAACGTTTTTGGTTCAATACCAAAAAAAGAAGAAGATATACTTAAATTCATTTCAATCAAGATTCAAATACCCAAAAATCATCATGGGCACAAATTAGGAGGAATGCAATATGAGTGATGGAAAACAATAGAAAGATCAGTCTCTAGGAATCAAGCGAAATCACAAGTTAATAGCCAAAATTTAACCTCAAAAAGGGAAAACTGAAATTATAACTTAGAAATGGAGCTAAAATGTGATGAAGCTTATAGGAAGGAGATGCATCAATAAGATGGATTAGGCGAGTTAGTAGAGTAACGCCAGCAAATAAGCAATTGTATGATGATATGATCTATGGATGTCGCATTGAACCAAAAAAACAAGTAAACAAAGTTATATATATATATTAATCCTAGAATTGTTTCCAGAGATGTGACATTCAAATATCTTACATAAAAGGGTCACATAAACTTCCTAGGGTTATCCCCCAAGACCATACATATATATATAAAATATAATCCTAGAAATCCATTTAATGTTCAGATCGAAACATAGAGTCAAAGCAGGGTCTAGAAAATATAAAACATACTTAATAATATAATCCTAATAATAATTAGTCTTACCACCTTACTTTTCACTTCTCAAGTCACTCGGTGTCTGACTCGGATGTCTCTGGCTTCTTCGATGTCTTTGACTCCTCTGTCTCCGACTCCCCTGCCTCCTTCGCCTCTGTCTCCGACTCCTCTGTCTCAGTCTCTTCTGTCTTCTTCGCCTCTGTGTCCGTTGCCTCTGTCTCCGACTCCTCTGTCTCAGTCTCTTCTGTATCCTTCACCTCTGACCCCGTAGCCTCAGTCTCAGACGCCTCTGTCTCCGACTCCTCTGTCCCCGTAGCCTCTGTCCCGGAAGCCTCTGTCCCCGACGCATCTGATGTCTTTGACTTCCCTTTTTTAGGATACTTTTGGTTGAGTCTCCTTAATTCCTTCTTCTTCTGTTTCTTGAGCTTCACAGATTTTGGATTACGCTTTAAGGTCTCTCTCCATTTAAATTCCTCCATTGCTTTTACTTCTTTCCTCTCCTCCAACACTTCCTTCATGCTCTCGAAATGCTCATCCTCCATCTTCATCTTCCAGAACTCAGCCCTGAGCTCATCAAACTCCTTGAACTGAAACTTCATCTTGCCACTCTTATCTTCCCTTGTGTAATGGAAGGTTGTGTCTTCCACCTTGAACTCATGTCGAAACTGCTTGCACGAGACTGAAAACTGAGTATTGTCTTCATTTCCGGTAACTTGTGTCTGAAGACTGTTAGCAACTTTCTGAGCCCCAACAAACCCCAAACTCTTCCAGTTGAAACTGTCATCCTTTGTAGCAAGCCTCATACTCTTCAACACAGCATCAACAAAGGTCTGAAAAATCAGCTTGTGATTCACCATTCTCTCTCTCTCTCTCTCTCTTTTTTTCTTCTTCTGTTTCTTGTTCTTCTGTTTGGAGTGAATAAACCGATCTCCATCGATATATAATGGTAAAGAGCTGAGCTGAGCTGATGTTGTCAGACTTAGTACATAGTACTCTGATAAACCATTAACAAGACTGGAAGAAGACGACGAAGAGAGAGTAGTTGTGTGATCGAATGTTTTAGTACTTTTTTTTTTTACTATCCGTTTATCATA
This sequence comes from Sinapis alba, assembly GCA_012274485.2. Classification (NCBI taxonomy): domain Eukaryota; kingdom Viridiplantae; phylum Streptophyta; class Magnoliopsida; order Brassicales; family Brassicaceae; genus Sinapis; species Sinapis alba. Next base: position 147,507 of record MU106096.1, read on the forward strand.
CTCGGAGTATATGTCTATTTACTAATTTGGGTTTTATTTCATTTGTTCTCTTTCCAAATTTGTTTTTTATTGGGAAGTCTAACCGTTTTGTGATAAAGTAGTCTCCTCTGAACCTACAAGTCTACAAAGTCGCCATTAGCTACTTACTAGAATTACAAATAAATTCATCATTATATCACACTAGACAGAATTCAAATATCAAGTAGGATTCCTAATATTCATTTATGGAGTGACAGCAAAGCAATGCTTTTTGGGACTTTTACCGATGGATTTTTTAGAAAAGAGCAGAGTTCTTATTCATATGCTCACGTTAATGCATCCGAACCATCTCAAATATTATCAGCATGATAACAAGCGTTTCTTTGGTAAACATTATAGACTGTCTTATGGAGGGAGAGTCTGGGCCTTTTGCAAAACCAGAAAGAAATAGCCTCTCGATGAAACTATGCAAGTTAATAACCAAAAAACTTGTTACACAAGTAAAGCTACAAAACAAGATCAATATTACACATGGGTCTTGTGTACAGTAGACCAATACTAGATAGAAGTCAGACAAGGAGATACTGCATAGATACACATGGTTTTGCATGTATTAACATGCCCAATATAGTTTAAAAAGGTTCTTTAAACGTATTATATTTGTGAGTTCTTTGGTTTGTAAAATATGTTTGACAACTATAGATCATGTTGGACTTTGTAGCAGTTTTTTTCCTTGAACTATTTTCAACGCTGGATTCGAACAACTTGGTTTTTTCCCAACCATTCCTTATTTTAATTTGATGTGTTTAATTAAATTTTGTAGGTATTTGATGCTTGCATGGAAGCGGCATTGTTGTTGTTTAACATGGGAAGATGTCGTGGGCAGTTTCAAAATATGATGTGAATGTTGTTTGACTTATCATACAGATGGGATCCCAGTCGAGTTAATTCACACTAAGAATTTATTGATGTATGTTATCTTATTATTCAAATTAACAACTCTACGTACCATTAAGTCCCGTGATTCTTTATGTTTTTTAACATGCAAACCCTTGCATGTATTCTATTTAATTAAACGATGTAATAGTTGGTTTGACTGTATCGTATACATTAGTTCGTATACGTTCAAATACTCAGTTTACAAGATAGTTAATTCATTGGTTTGTCATGTCTTGGCTTACAAATAAGTGTATGCCTGAGACTAGTGTAAATTTAAGTTTATAAAACCTAACTGTTATTGTCAAGCTTCACTCGATCAAGATATAATCATATAATTAACAAAGTCTTAATAAAGTTGAATATTGTTAGTTACAAAAAAAGTTGAATAGGCATATAATGGTAAAGAGCTGTTGTTGTCAGACTTGGTACAGAGTACTGTGATAAACCCATTAACAAGACTGGAAGAAGAGATGAAGAGAGAGTAGTTGTGTGTTCGCATGAATGTTTTAATACTTTTTTACTATCCGTTATCATATTTTCTGAAGCATATATATATGTCTATTTTCTAATTTTGGTTTTATTACATTTTGTTCTCTTTTCCAAATTTGTTTTGTTTATTGGGAAGTCAAATCGTTTTGTGATAAAGTAGTCTCCGCTTAACCTACAAGGCTGGCTACAAGTCATCATTAGCTACTTCCTACTCTATCCCATCTCTCTCATCTTCACTCTTTCTACTTTTTAAGTTCAACGAATTAATTTTATCTTTCCTAATTTTTTTCTTTTAGGTCTTCCTAATGTTTCCTCTGATCAGTCAACAACCTTTTTTCTGAGTGTCTGACCATCAAAGATCGCATGAGAAAATCATGATTCAGTATATTGATCGTTTGTTCCTCGATTGATTTAGTTTTGAGGCAAAAAATTATATACGTTATACAATATTATATTGGGTTAATTGTGTACAAGCCCATTATGGAAAGAAGTGGATTTACTAATATATATTGAGCCTATGTTAAAGAGTTATTTTGCACTTTGATTGGGCCAAAATCAAATCCATAGCGGAAGCAAAAAAGAAACAACAAGACCACTTACATTACACAGAATATTAAATGTGTTAATCTCTTACTTTCTCTTTAAAAAAAACAGATTCAACTCACACTAGTCACTACACATAATTAAAATATCTTGTAAGAAGTTTTTCAATATTTTTCATGGAGTGAGTGACAGCAAACCTATGGTTTTTGGGACTTTTTCTGATGGATTTTTTTAGAAATTGTTACCCAAGACGGCAAGACCAGAGTTCTTATTCATATGCATGCTCACGTTAATGCATCCAACCATCTCAAATATTATCAAAATGGTAATAAGCGTTTCTTTGGTAAACATTATAGGCTGTCTTATGGAGACTTTCTCCATGGCCTTCGATCTGCAAAATCAGAAAAAAATAGCCTCTCGATGAAACTATTTAAGCTAATAATAAAAACCTTGCTACACAATTAAAGCTACAAAACAAGATCAATATTACACCGGGGTCTTGTGTAGACCAATCCTAGATAGAAGTCAGGCGATGCCAAAAAGAAAAAAAAAATGATAGAAGTCAGGCAGGGAGATATACTGCATGGATACACATGGGTTTTCTTTGTTGCATTTTGAAATGGCCCAAAGCAAATCCATAGCGGAAGCAAATACTTTTTTTTTTTTTTGCTAAATGGAAGCAAATACTTGCACACATATGATCTAAACAATATAGAAAAGCTTAAGGAAATGTAAACAAGATTCCAAAAATGACTGAATGAATACTGCTAACATAATTAGCTGAAAGACTGATGAGAGATATAACATAATTTCCCCAACCGCATATGCATAGATTTAATATTTAGATGGTTTAAAAGAGAATAAAAACATAATCTATATTTGATTTTGAGGTGGGATAAAGTAAGGGGCCCTGGATGTAAAATTTCCACTGGTAATGATGTAAGCATCCAAACAGACAGTGGCCATTTCATCAAAATCCAAGAGGTCAGCGAAGTTAGAGGGTTTCAAACCAGCAGGGTCACAGAAAGCTTCAGATTTTGAAATGAAAATGTTGAGTTCACCTATGTCTCGAGTGTAAACAGCTGTTCCTTGTTCGTCTAGCTTGAAAACCATTAAACCTCTGGTTTTCATTTTCGACAGACATTTTGGTTTAGCCTTCCTAAACCACTTGACCAAGAAAGTCTCGCCTGTGGTTCTTGACTCCACCAAATGTTCGCTCACGGAACAAGAACACAGAAGCTCCCGCTTGGCCTTTGTCAGCTCGGGAAGGTTTTTAAACTTCAACCTCTGAAACTTGTGTTGTTTGCCGAAACGATCCCATGACCCAATGAGGTGGCCTCCTGATCCGGGCATGCGAAACATGTCATCTTTTTCGGAAAAGATGACACTGGAGGAGAAGAAACAGGGGTTCTTGATCATGATGTTGGTCCACTTACATTGAGAGGGTCTGCAAAGAGAGAGTTGTGGTCCCAAGAACTTGACAGCTACAACACAGTCTTCATCCTCAGGGGAAGATGTGGACATGGCCACGTTGGTCACAACTTTGGTTTGGCAATGAGGCAGAGTCTCAAGAGGAGGCAGAGCTATGCGTTTTGGCTTGGTGTCAGATGCAACCGGGTTCAAATCATCTTGGAGACGCACTATGCCGTCCTCCTTCAAAGTAGCTACCCAACCATGGGATGCTCCTACCGTTACCATTTCATTCATCAACTCTAGAGGCACTTTCTTTTCCAAATAAGTGTCGCAATATTCTTTATCAACCCTAATGACGAGTTTTCCCAGATCCTCTCCACAAGGTTCAGCTCTGGCGATGGAACAAGCAGGGAACACGGAAGATGAGAAGTCATTGGAGAGAAGACTAAAACATGTTCTTCTAAGCAAAGATGGTTCCCCAAGGCGGAGCTTCGAGAGCCGGCTGAGAAGTAGAGACATGAGTGATGATAGTGATGTAAAGCAAGAGACTATAAACCCTAATACAAGACATCAGAAAACCTTTAACTAATACAGAGTATTGGCCTTGCCCACCAAGTTAGTTTTTTTCTTTTTTCTTTACACGTTATCCTTTCTCGGTGTTTTGCTCCTCCCATTTAATGTCACAAGTATCTTTAATCTAGGCAATAAATATATTTACATACCTCATTTTCTGTTCTTTAAAAGAAACAAGAGGTAAGAGGTGATGATCATTTGCAATACTTGCTGAAAATTTTTCTCACAACACGACACAATTTATTTATGTTTAATTCAGGCTTAAGTACTTAATGTATAGTACCCACATGTAAATGGTGATGTCGTCTCGGAAATAAAACCAAAATCCACAAGCCTAGTCTTCAGAATTAAAACTTTGAAACAAAATTCGATTCAGTCGGTCGAATATTCCACAGTATCCTGAACATTAATTACAATACATGATACGTCGACATATCATATAAATATGTATACAACACGTGTAAATCTAATGGTAGATGATGCTACTATAGAAAAATTTAATGTGTCTTACAAATCGTTACTAAATCTTTAAAATATTTCGGCTAGCCGTCGAAGGAACAAGGTGTTCACACGATTGGTCCTCGTTGACATTGAGAAGATGATGATCACTTGAAAACAATCAAAAGGTGATGATAAGTGATCACAAACACACACCAAAAGTGGCCGCAAACGAAACTGCGTTAAAACTGAGGGGTCGTTTTCGTAAAATATATTTTTGGTCACTGTGCAAAAAGAAGTTTTGAGTTTGACACTAATGCCTATGAGTAATGGAGTCATGACATGTCTCCATTATTATGATGTTTAGTTTCTTTTTCTTTCATCCATTTGATTTTGTTTCTCCAGCCACTACTACCTATGTATGCATGACAGCATCATTCATCACGCGTACACTGTAGTTTATAATTAAAAAATAGAACGCCAAAAATATATAACCAAAGATTGTGTTGGACAGGATAAATTTATGGCTCGAATTTCTTTTTTAAAGCAGGCTAGTATTTAGAACTTGAAGCTCTCGAATAATCCCCCAGTTCCTAAAAATAAGATGTTTAGAAAAGTTTTTATGTTTTAATATGTAAGATATTCTCATATTTCTAAATAACTTTAAGTTTTTTTAAAAACTGTATATCCAATCAAATTTAATAGTTTTATTTTTTAATTGGTCAGATAATTTTTAATTTATATTTTTAATAATGATAAGTGATTTTTTTAATAAGTGTGTTTTACTAAAACATTTTATATTTAGGAACAAGGAATATTAGTTATTAAGTTTAACCAAGAGAGTAAGAATGTATCCACTAGAATATGAACAATTCGTTTATTTTTTATGGAATAAAGGCGAAACTGATAAAATTGCTTCAAGCAAAAAAAAAAAAAACTGATAAATTGTCAAATATAGATCAATCATTTGAAACGTGCATGAACTTCACAAGCTTTTTCATTCGTTATGTTGTGTACTTCTATCGTTCATGAAACTTTTTCTTCTCACCTTTTTTGTTCATTTATTTGATCATGTTATTTAGTGCAAATATTAACCACTATCCTGTGAATATAACCCTTTTTGTAATGATTTTACGTGGTAAGCGAAATGATTAAAACACCAAGACTGCGTCTGAAAGTGATCGCTCATATATATGGTCATTAGTATTTGATTCTTCTCAGTCTCACACATATATAATCAAAATATATAACACCAAAGAAAAAATACGCTACGAAATCTAGCTAATTATTACATGAGTTACACGTTATTTAGAAAATTGGATATTTGAAATTTTAATCTTATCATGCAGATTTTAATATTGATAGTTACACAATCAGAACACTTGTATAAAGAATGCTACATATTTTTCTAAATATTAAATATTCATATAAAGTATCACGTATATTCAACTCGTTTTCGTAGGTAATATTAAAAATGATCTCTAGCATGTAGCATTCAACTATAAATAAAAGTTTTTTTAAAAAAATATTCTTCTCTTTGGTAAACATATTCCATGGAACTCTCCGATATATAATGTGTGATTTGATTGGGTAATAGTAAATCTGAACAATTATATAAATAAGACGTCTGTAAAACGAGCCAACGAATGCATGGGACCACTATGGTAAAAAAATACTCGATTACCTAATGACAAATGCATGGAGACGTCAATAGGTATTTGATTATTAGAATAAATAACTGTAGTTATTGAATAAATTGTGTCTTTTATTTATTCGTGGGACTATTTAGCCAGTTTTTGAGTGGGCCGTAAAGCGCCTCTGCGTTTAATTTCACTTTTCCTAAAAGACCAAAAATTAGTCAGGTTCATTAACAAAACCCAAAATATGTGCATTGGTGATTGATTAGTGAATCATTAATCACTCAAAATACTGTTTTCTTATTCCTGCTTTAAATTTTATTTAAGTGATTATCCAAGGTGTATGAAAACAGAAATTTATATACGGAATCGAAACATTAAAAAAAACTTATAAGTATTTTTAGAATAATACAAAATGAAATTATTTTGAAATAATAATATATATAAAGTAATAAAATAACAATAATAGTATTTATATATTCAAATTAACCATTACATAAAAATAAAAATGTATAACACTCGAACATAATCAAAATGCTTCTAACATCTTATAATTAATTCTGATTTTCTTTACCTGTCAAACAAACGTGCTTCTAGAAGTTGGCTTTTCCTAAACTGATAGGTGAAGCTAGGCAATGCTTTATGTATCATTTTATCGATCAAAAATCAAGATTTATACAGTCAATGTAACTTGTTCCCCACATGCGAATCTTTTGTAGGTTTGGTTTATCGTAACGTAAAATTCGCGTCCCAATAAAACCTATTAGGATTATATAATTAATAAACTAAAGTTTTGGCATTAGGGAACCCGTACAACACATAGTTGGCGTTATCTGACAACATGGTCCTAATCCAAAAATAATAATTAACGATTTATGGAGTATGTACCACCATTTTCGCTTTTTATGGACTACACCAACTCGTGTAAAGTAAATAAAACAAAAAATCTGGCTGGAGAAAAAGAATCCGAAATCCAGTCGGTGAGTACTGTGAAACTCAGGAGAAGAGAGTAAAATACAGAAAAAAACTAGGGCGCGTTGGGTTAAATTTTTTTATTTTATTAAGGTTAAATTATGGTTAGATAATGAATAATGATATTTTGTTTAAAAATATCAAAAATAAATATCTTATTAATTTTTATGCACAATCCTAAAACAATATCTATTAAAAATAGAACGAGTATAAATTTAGGAGACCCATATATAAAGATTCCTAAATATAATTAAAAAAAAAAAGATTCCTAAATATTTTAAAATGTAGTTTTAATTTTTAAATCAATGCATAAAGTAATAAATATAGACAATGTTTATTTTATCTTGATACTTATCTATTAGTTTATTATAAAATTTTATGTTTTGTATAAATTTTATATTAATTACTTATGCTAATAATAAAATACGTAAAAATTATATAGTAAAATTCCAATGATAAAATATTTACAATAATTTTAGATCATATTTCACATATAATAAATTTGTTATAAAAATTATTTTGATAAAAAAATATATACTCCCTCCGTTTCACAAAGAGTGTCGTTTTAGAGAAAAAAATTTGTTACAAAATAAGTGTCGTTTTAGGATTTTAATGCATAATTTATTGATTTTATATTTCAGTTTAATTTTTTATTGGTTGAAATATGATTAGGTGTATGGGTAATGATGATTTTTTATAGAAAATATACAAAATTTAATGTTTTCTTAATTTGTGTGCAAAAAGCTAAAACGACACTTATTATGAAACAGAGAGAGTATAAAGTAATGATAAAAAGTATGTACAGTTTATTTAAAACCACACAAGTTTTAACGATTATCACTGATCGATCGGAGCCTCGGTAACGACTTTCACTGATCAATCGCCTTCACACTCTCAAACTATTTTAGTCCTCTCTACAAATTCACAGTTTCCAGCTCTGAATTTTCTGAATCACTCAAAACTTGTCTTCTTAAGTTTCAAAAAAAAAAACTTTTCTTTATCTCACTCCTAAACCTTCTGTCTCTTTCTCTATCCTCCACCAAGCTACATAGCTCGCCGCAACAACATCATGTACTCTCTCTATTCCTCTCTTCACTCTTATTATTAGTATTAACTTATATTCAGAAACTTGATAGAACTGTAACTTTTAAAATGATTTATCCCAAATGCAGTGCTAGTTATTAAATCAATACGTAAAGTAGTAGATACAGGTAAAATTGCTTTATATTTATCTATTATTATATTTCTAAGGTTTTATATATTGTATAAAAATATTTGTCACCTAAGTATGATAATAATTTAAACATTTAAAGTTATTTAACAAAATAGTGAAGATAACATATTACTTTTGGATCATTTCTCAATATATACTTTCTACATATTTTAAATTTATCATGCATTTTTTATTTATAAAAGTTTATTAATATATAAAATAACATTTAAAATATCTTCAGTTTTAATAATATAGATTTAAAGAAAATATCTAAAACCAAAAATGTAAAACCACAAAAGAGTTGTAAGTTGTAAACCAATGGGAGGATCAGTAACGGCTTTCACTGAACTATCGCCTTCAGTATCGAACTTCTTCTTCTCCCTTCCTTTTTGTTTGTTAATTCTCTATATATTCACAGCTTCTCTGACTTTGTCAGAATCACTCAAAACTTTGTTTGTTCTATCTCTCTCTCTCTCTCTCTCTAACTATCTCTATCCCCCCCACCAATCTACAGAACTCGAAGCAATAACATAAGGTACTCTCTCCTCCCCCTCTCTCACTCCTTCATCTGTAACCTTACGCTCCGCCTTATCTGAATATCTCCGACCATCGTTGACTTTTCCTTCTCTCTCTGTCTCCTCTTCTATTCAGATAGATTCCAAACTTCTCATCTTTTTTTTTCTTAATAGATTCCTCGATTGGGGTCTGATGATGGTAAGACTAACCTCTAGAAAACTATTGGGTTCCTCATGATTCGTGATTCATCTTATCCCAAGAAAAAAATGGATAATCTTTAATACAAAGTGGGAGTCATCATCAGAGTGGTGTTTGCTCTGTTTTCCCTCTTTCCATACGCCTCTGCGTAGATTCCCTCAAAAACCGTTACTCTCTGTTTTAACTATTTGTTCTGTTTTAAACTTTCTCTTTTTGGATGCTCACATACATAAAAGGGCCTTTAAAGTCTCTTCCTTTCTTACATTATCTCTCTCTGTTCTTCTCTTAGCTATCTACAAATCTGTCAGAATCTTCTGGTACGGATTGTCTCTAACTATGTTCGATGCATTATTATTGACATTCTTGATTCCTCTATTTTTATTTCAGGATGTTGGAAAAAAAGGTTGAGACTTTCAACATGAACAGAGTAATAGATGACTTCGAGGAAATGAGCAGAAACGCTGATCAAGTCCAGAAACAAACGTTAAATGACATTATCCACAAGAACCAATCCGCCATTTACTTAAGAAACTTTGGGATCAATGAAAACACAACAGACCCTGAAGCTTTCAAAGCATTGGTTCCATTAGTCACTGACTTTGAGTTAGAGCCTTACATCCAAAGAATGGTGGACGGTGACACTTCACCTATCCTCACTGGCCGTCCCGTTCCAGCCATTTCCTTAAGGTAAACATCTCTTTTGCTTCATTAATGTTTCTCAAAGACTGATGATTGAATCTCTCTGTTTCTGTTAATGTAATATCAACAGCTCTGGAACTAGTCAAGGCCGTCCAAAGTTTGTTCCTTTCACTGATGAGTTAATGGAGAACACTATCCAACTCTTTCGCACTGCTTTTGCCTTCAGAAACAGGTCTTGTGAATCACTGATTATGTTCCCCACATTACACACTTCCCTCTGTTCTGTCCATTTACATGAACATGGTGATGTTTCATTTGTACAGAGAGTTCCCAATAGATGACAACGGAAGAGCTTTGCAGTTTATCTTCAGCAGCAAGCAATACATATCAACAGGAGGTGTCCCCGTTGGCACAGCAACCACAAACGTTTACCGTAACCCCAACTTCAAAGCCGGGATGAGATCAATACAATCCCTTTGTTGTAGTCCAGACGAAGTTATCTTCAGCCCTGATGTCCATCAAGCACTGTACTGCCATCTCTTATCAGGCATCCTCTTCAGAGACCAAGTCCAATACGTCTTTGCCTCCTTCGCTCACGGTCTTGTCCACGCTTTTAGAACCTTCGAACAGGTTTGGGAAGAGATCGTTAACGATGTTGAACACGGTGTCTTAACTAACCGTATCACCGTCCCTTCGGTACGTACCGCAATTTCCAAGCTCCTCACACCTAACCCTGAGCTAGCGGAGATGATCAGAACCAAGTGTTTGAGTTTGAGCAACTGGTATGGGTTGATTCCCGCGCTTTTCCCGAACGCGAAGTATGTTTATGGGATCATGACTGGCTCCATGGAGCCGTATGTGAAGAAGCTGAGACATTACGCTGGTGAGCTACCTCTTGTGAGTCATGACTATGGTAGCTCTGAAGGGTGGATTGCTGCTAACGTTACGCCGAGGCTGTCTCCAGAGGAAGCTACGTTCGCTGTGGTTCCGAATCTTGGTTACTTCGAGTTTCTCCCTGTGTCTGAAACAAGGGAGGAGGAACCGGTTGGTTTAACTGAAGTCAAGATAGGGGAAGAGTACGAGGTTGTCATCACAAACTACGCAGGTTTGTATCGGTACAAGCTTGGAGATGTGGTGAAGATCGTTGGTTTCTACAACAAGACTCCACAGCTCAAGTTCATATGCAGGAGGAATCTGATTCTCTCTATAAACATCGATAAGAACACTGAAAGAGACCTTCAGCTTTCAGTAGAATCAGCAGCGAAGAGACTCTCAGAAGAGAAGATCGAAGTCATAGATTTCTCAAGCCATGTTGATGTAACTACAGAGCCAGGACATTACGTTATATTCTGGGAGGTATCAGGTGAAACAGAGGAAGATGTTCTTCAAGATTGTTGCAACTGTTTAGACAGAGGGTTTATTGATGCGGGGTATATGAGTTCTAGAAAATGCAAGACTATTGGAGCTTTGGAGCTGAGGGTTGTGGAGAGAGGAACTTTTAGGAAGGTTCAAGAGCATTTTCTTGGGCTTGGTTCATCGGCTGGACAGTTTAAGATGCCAAGATGTGTGAAGCCAAGTAATGCTAATGTTCTGAAGATTCTGTGTGAGAATGTGGTGAGTAGGTTCTTTAGTACAGCTTTTGACTGAGTATTGTGAAATCTAAGAAAAGTGGTTTTCTGTTTTTCTTTATTATCTATAGATTTATAGTTTACTTTTGTTATTTGATTCAGAGAAAGCCTTTTTATCTTTTATAAATAGAAATATGTATCACAGTGGTTTTACTTTGCATTTTGTATAATGGAGTAAGTAAGGAGAGACTATAGTTGGTTGATTTTGTATCAGCAGCTATACGTGATTATGACATCATTGGTGTGGGGACATAGCTAGGTCCTAAAAGCAGATTGTTGTTAATGAGTGGAGCAACAGTAAATGCAAATCTTGATATTCATAATAAGAACTCTCATGAGTGGAGTAACACTAATGTTCAGGAAAGGATGATACTGAGCAAGATAAGACATTCGACAGAACTCTGTGAAAGAAGCTTAGAGATGGATGTTAATGACTACTCTCACAGAGAATTGAAACAAATATTTTATTATACAACGACAATTAAAATGAAACGAATGAGTAATATGTAAACACTGAGCTGTATTAAGGCTATACGTAGAATAATAATATCCAAACGTCAATACGTCATGCATGTCCACTGCTGTGAAAACGCAATGGGCTTTCTTTTTGACCCAGCGCGATAGGTTTATTCTTTGACCCAGAGTTGGCCTCTGGATTGGCCCAAGGGTGGCTCAATTAAAGTATTATCCTATGCGTAAATGTTGTTATCTTGTTTGTTGACCTAATCAGTTTAATATTTTTGTTCATTCCCGTAATCCCTGTTTAAAATGTGTATATGCGAAAAGAAAATTGGAATTGTGGATACACTTTTTTTTTTCTCAAATTGGATTATATTAGGACACCAACAAAGTTTTACAACAACCCATGGACAGGCAACTAAACCGGCGGAACATGAATATATCCCCGGAAACTAAATCTCATGAAGGGAAGCTTAAGCCCACATACAGGCATCTAAAAAATGAAGAAGACAAAATTCAAATTCCAAATTAAAAGACGTCCAAGATAATAGGAAAACACATGAGAACCCACAAACTCAAAATAACCGGAAGTTTCAAAAGGGACAACCAGACGAGACGAGGACGGAATACCAATCAGGATGATCCCCAAACACTTGAGAAGCTTGACAACCAAGTCAAAAAACAGAAAAGGTCCATCCACCAAACTGAGCAGCAGAACGAGGGAACACGTGCCTCAACAACAAACCTTTTCACCGAAGAGAGTCAAAAGCAAACCAAGGATCCTCGAGACGTTTTCGCCGTTGTTGATCTTGAGCCAAGGAACCATAAGCTTCCAAAATAAACATGAACCGATTGGAGAAAGTCATGACAAACAGAACCACCATCTGAAGAGCGAAAGCAAGAAGAAGGAAGCCAAACTCGGGGAAGATGCTCAGAACCGAGCCCACAATGAAACACCCGTCGTATCAACGATCCAACCGAGACGATAACACTCCGAAGAACAAAACCCGCAGCAAAAGAATTAGAGTTGAAGAAGATCCTGAGACGACGTCAGCGAAAGCACCTGCACTGCCCCAAGCAGCTACATTGCACCGTCAACAGATCCCCAACCTGACATATGGCGCTCGACTCACCACATAACCCAACTCTCCGAACCAAGCTTCGTCTAAAACTAAACAAAAGTGCAGGAGACCCTCCACAAGCAAGGAACACAGACTAGAGGAAACACTAAGGAATGAGCTCAAAATATCATAAAGAACAACCCACAGGCTACCACCACCTTACCTCCTCTACAAAGACTAAACCAACCGCTAATAACACAGGAACATGAGAACTCACTACGCCGTCTCATCCTCCTCTATCAGCTTCATCTCCTCATCGTTCCTCCAGAAACCAACCACCGCCACATCTCAGATCTGATGGGATGCAAAACGAACGGAGAGAAACCACAAAAACAGATATATCATAGATTAAGACTGAGAAGAGAAAGGAGAGTAGATTAGATAATCAAGAACGAAAAGCCCTCTCCGGCATCAGAAGGATTACCGGAGAGACAATGAAATCTCTCTCTTAGAGTTTTAAGCTATCGTCGTCGCTCTGTGTTACACGATGTATTTATTGTTATGATCCAAAATCTTTTTAAATTGTGGATACACTAGCAAATAGTTTTTCAAATGGAGGATTTATTTTAGATCGTACAGTAGATTTTAGAAGGCCGTACATATTGGAAAAAGTTACGGTTAGTGAGATGATATCATATATACAATACATTTTTTGACGCACGTAGCATAGTTTATAGAAGAGATCGATTTTTACGAAACTGAAGCTCCTAGCAAATTTTTAAATATATTTAGATAATTATACATACCAAAAATGTAATTCAAAGTACAACTACTACTCATTTTTTCATTGTCTTGTGAACTAAGGAGAGGAAAATACATTAAAAAAAAAAATCATCTCCTAACAAAATCTCTTCGTCTGTTGGCAAAAACGAGACCATGTTTCATAAGCCAATATCTTTCAATCTCCTCTGGCGTCCGTCCCGGTATCCTTCCGGCTATCAATTCCCACCTATGAACCACGTACCATAGACTCTTAATCATCAAATATACCTTATATATGTAGATAGGCTTTAAAATAGCATAAAGAATAAACAATCTACCGATAAACAAATAGTAAAATCAAGAATAAAACTGGATCAGAGAGAGATCAGGCTGAACATAGTCATTGACAGCTCGGTTTGGCCCAATAATAAGCAATAAAAATACATAAAAACGACCGACTTATGAGATAAATCAAAAGCCAAAAACAATATTTTAAAAATAAAATAAAATAAAATCAGATTAAAATAAAGATGGAAACAAACGAACAAAAGTGAATAGAAGCAGATCAAGATGGATCGAGAGAGAGAGTGTTTACCTGTCTCCAACGAGTTTATACATCCTAGAAATGAGATCTTCTTCTTCCTCTGACATCTTCACAGCTTCCCATTCTATGCTACTCACTTCTGCTAACGATCACAAATCATACTCAATCCAAAGAAACACAAAGAGGTTGATAGATAGATATAGAAGGAGAGATCTCACCTTCTGAACATGACGCTTTGGCCTTGCTCTGTCTCCTGCGTCGTTTATCCATTTGTATGTCTTGTCGGAACAAAAATATCAAACAATCTCTTGTCTTAGACACGAGCACAAAGAGAGAGAGAGAGAAACAAGGAGATGTTTAACAGCTTTGTTTTGTTGTTCCTAGAAAGAAAAGAGTGTGAGAAAGAGAGAGAGAGGGGCTCGAAAAAGAAAAGAAAATCAAACAGATTATTATATAACTGCGCGTGTCTGATTAATTCCTACAATAATTTACTTATTAATATTATCTTGCTCAATTATTTAATAGAGAAACTAGTAATGTATCAACTCGATGAACAGACAGCGAATCTGTAGGCTTTGTAGTAGTAGTACACACTGTACTGTTGTGCTTCAACTGCCTGGTTCATCAGGAAGAAGAACGACAGATACAACCATAACTACTTAATTTAATAACATCTTTAAACCTTTGACTTACGGTTGTAAATTTCCTTATAGTTTACAGACCGTTGGATGAAGGAAGGAGCTTCTCTTGGTTTGACTTTGGAAACTACGAATATGTCCCTATAGTATGCAAAGATCACCAAATTCAAATATGTTCTTTTATATACTGCATGCATCAAAGAAAAAAAAACAGTCGTCAAAGCTATAAGAGATTTATTAAATTGAAAATATAACAATACTTTTTAAGAAATAAAAATAAAAAATATAACAAAACAATAATAACACTAGTGAACTTTTTTTGTTGCAAGAAAATCTCAGACATTCCATTTGAAAGTTTGATAAAAGAGAGAAAGTTTGGTAGAGAAAACACCAAAATAAGTAATAGTAGTTGTATTATAATCAAACGAGAAAGGGAAAGGAGACTAGAGAGGAGTATTGTTAGTTCGCAATAACAAATCTCTATGCATATTCCTTTGGTCTGATAATAATGTCGTGAAGAGTGGGCACAGCACCCTATGGTTGTGCGTCTTGTGGTCCGGTAACCTACTCATTTTGTTTAACTAGTTTTCATATATTGATTACAAATAAGCTTAACCGCATCTCGAGGTCGGTTTAGTTATGTATTTCAAGTAGTTTATCCTTTTAATATTATGTCACATATGGAATTAGACCAAATGTGGTCAGATGAAGAGCAAAGAAGCACGTTTGTTTCAATATGAAGCTTTGACTCGAAAAGGCATGATTCAGACAAGTCTCTAACAACAAATATTCATTACATGTGGTGGTTAAAGAAAATATATTCAATCAACCAAAAAAGACTATTGAAAAATATATGAGATTAACATTCTCTTTTTAATATATGAAGTGCGAAGATGAGATAATGAATAGCTGCTCTACTCAAAATTTTGGCAAACAATAATAATAAAAAATGGAAAGTTTGATTTATGCAATGAAACATGATCTAAAACATTGTAGAGATGACTTGGATAACCAACATTTCCATGAATAACTCGATTAGGAAAAAACTAATAGGTAAATGACAAGTGTAGGTTTCTCACAAATACATGAAAGTTGAATATGGGTTTCTTTCAAATAAGAACTATTTATTCTTTTTATTTCTTACTTTTTAACTAATTTTATTTCAATTGTAAGAGACTATAGAAGATTCGTGGTTCAATAGTGTGAGGGCCTCTGATTATGACTTTTTTGTTTTTAAAAGTTGTTGTCATTGCACATCGTTGGTTCTGCTATTCACATTCTGATATGCACTGGGGTTAAGCCTTGGATCGATTAATCCGGTGCAGAAATGATCACATTCTGATATGCACTGGAAAACCACGCTTAATCGGATTAGAAATGTGACAAAATCAAACAATATCAATTGATCTTTAATCATAACATACGTCCTCACTTCATAGAAACATTTAATATGTTTATCAAAACTAGTGACATTTCTTGTAACGTTAAGACACTTCTTATTCACACAAGCACCTGTTAGGATCCAACACTTAAAGTATTACGAATGTTACCAACACTATAATACAAATAATCATGAGGTTATTATACTCATTCGCCAATCAGTTTTATACTACAAGTCCATGATTCTTTCTATCACTTGCGAGAGTTCCGACAAAGAGGGCACGAACCATGAATCTTGAGCCACACATCAATACATTCAACGTGGAAGCAATGGTCACACTCTGGCATGAACCGTATGGTTTCTTTGGTCTCATATTCTGATAAACAAATCATACATGTAATACCATTAGTTCCTGGAAGCCGTCTACTTTCTCCCAACTCAACTTTCTTGTATGTTTCTATTGTAGACTGGTCAAGACCCCTGGCTGCTGCCATAACCTCTCTTGGTTGCTGCCATGCCGTTGCTGCTGCAATAGCCGAATGTTCTCGTCTTGGGGAATTGTAGATGCGGATAGCAATACAAGTTCCAAAGAGAGTGACTGCTCCGATTATGGAGAAGCTTATAATTGCGGCTAGCAATTCAATACTCAATTGACCTGCCAAATAATGTTCTATGAGCCAGTTAATATAAAGTGTTTGATTAGCCTTTCGGTGTAAGTTTTTTTTTTATTTGTATAAGTACAGTTTTGGATCGAAACTGAATTAAATATGGGGATTTACATATATGTTTTAAAAAAATATATTATCCAAGTGAATTTATCTTTTATTTATCAGAATATTAATATAGACATATAAATTGAATATTTTAAAAACAAATTTCACAGCTAGTGCAATAAGGTTTTAGTCGGGGTACGACATTTGACTAAAGCGTGTTGAATGATAAAATGACAACATTTCCGTAGTTGAGGATTGATTTATGAATTTTTTTAAAAATGCAATTAAATAATGATCAATAGTCAATTCCTCATTGTCAATTTTTAAGTCCTACTATGATTATCCTATACTTTCTTAATATGTAAAAATATATTACTTGAAAGTAAAACCTAGCTAGACCTAAAGATATACATGGCGTTGAACCTTTCACCAAAACAGGTAGCTTCTTCTACATCCTTTCCATTTATAGAGTTTCCTTGGATCACAAGGAAAGGAGAAAAACAAGAGAAAGCAATTGAGTTTACCGGGTCTTTTAGCACCAAAGCATTTGACTTCGAGGGAAGACTTTTTCTTGAACCCACATCTCAAGCTATCCATTTCACAACTTCTGCAATTTGGTGAGAGCCATTCAAGCATGAGGCTTTGATTGCCAACGTAACTTGAGAATTCTATTTCTCCTGACGGTGAAATATGCGGGACATGTAATCTCTTCACGATCTGACAAGAAGGGAGCATAAGCTTTGCAAAATCATAATTAGACGTGGCATAGAATGATGAGGTAGAATTGTTTAGGCAAGGAATGGACCGATACGAATAAGGCAAGACGACATAACTAGGACAAGAAAAGAACGTGTAGTAGATACTATAGCGAGGAGAGAAAGGAGATCCTGACGTGTTGAAGGTTAAAAGACGTTTAGCCAAACAGTTTTCGGGGTCACTTATATAAATCTGCTGCTTGTAATAGTTGATATCACGGACAAGGAATGTTCCGGACATAGGAAGTTCTAGGGCTGTCTTGTTGAGATCGGTGCAGTGGAGATTGAATCCCGGATGGTCACATAAAGGGAAACGTATGGAGGCTTCTATGGGTCCACATATGAATGGTCTAGAGAAAGAAGATGAACATTTCATAGGGTTTGAGGCGTGTCGGAGAGGGAAGAGGAAGATGAGGAAGAAACATAAAGGGAATAGTTGTTTTGAGGATATCATATTGTTTTAAGGGAGAAGTGATTACTAGTTGATATTAAACCACAAATCTATTAACGAGTTCGACCAGTCTCATTAATGGAGTCTCTTAAGGAGTGTCTCTTAGCGGAATTTAAGAGATGGTCTCTTAGTTTTTAACTAAAAAAGTTAAGAGACGTCTTTTAAATAAAAGAGTTAAGAGACGTCTTTTAAATAAGAGACTTAAGAGACGTCTCTTAACTTTTTTAGTTAAAAACTAAGAGACCGTCTCTTAAATCCCGCTAAGAGACTCTCTCTAAGAGACCCCCATTAAACATGCTCTTAGTTACGTACTTAGAGGAAAGTCAGAAAATCTTTGTTTTTAGAAGAAAAGTCAAAGGAAGTATATATCGTTCTTTCAAGAGTTCTATTGATTAGAAACAAAAGAATTCAATTAATGATTTATTTATTTTTTGTATTTTTCCAAATTGTTAAATGGATACAGAAAATTACAAAATCATTTGATTGGATCAAATCTATTAATATCCTCTTTTGTGACTTTTTCTTTGCATAGAAATTTTAACGAGACAGAGTTCCAGTTATACAAAGCAGATTTAGCTAAAGAGTCCAGTCCGCTGCAGAGTTTCTCGGACAGCTAAAGCAGTAAAGCCTCAGCCATGAGAGGTGAGGCCACAAACGTTTCTGTCATCGAGCCCTGTTTTTGCTTCACCTGCAGAGAGGAGGCATGCATCCACATCCAGCAACCTTGTCTCGGGCCCTCCAAGTCGCGTTGGTGCCAACGGTGTTACGATTGGTGTTCCTGCTATTGCTCGAGGACTATGCTAAATAAATTGTTTTACAATACATAAACAAAGCTTAAAATGCATGGAGATAAAGTATAGTACTCACTTTTGTTTCTATCGTTTTAGATTTATGCACACAGATAAAAAAAACATTTAATTTTGCATATTTTTTATATAAAAACATCATTACTAGTATATCTAACCATATTTCAACCAATAAAAAATTAAGCTAGAAAATAAAATTAATAAATTTGCATTGAAATCTTAAAACGACATTTATTTTGTAACGAAAAATTTTCGCTACAACGACATTTAATATGAAACGGAGGGAGAATATATTATGAAAATGCAAATAAACATAATAAGTAGCTTTTTTTTTTTTTTTTTTGAACACAAAACATAATAAGTAGCTACTATGTCCATTACAACCTTAAATTTAAATTATTCCATCAGCTCAGCTTCAGTTTTGTTCCTCGAACAAGATATACACCAATCCTTTTGTTGTTCAATTTCAGACAGCTTCACGTGCTGGGGAAGGAGCATTCCGACAAAGAGGACAAGAACCATGAAGCTTAAGCCATGCATCTATACATTCAATGTGGAAGCAATGTTCACATTCCGGTATGCACCGCACGGTGTCTTTGCACGCATACTCAGTTAAACATATGGGACAAACAATATCATTAACTCCCGGTAATCTTCTACTCTCCCCTAGCTCCACTTTCTTATACGACTCTATTGTAGATTCGTCAAGACCCGCCGTGACTGTAACCTCGTTTGCTTGAGCTGCCGCTATAGCCACGTCTCGTCGTCTCCAGGAAGTGAATCTCTCAGAGGTGCACACTCCGATAGCAATGCAAGTACAAAAGATTAAGACCGGTCCTAAAATGGCCAGACTTATAATTTTAAGCACTTGAACTTCCGTGTTGTTATGGCCTGCCAAATCACGTTTCCAAAGGTCAATAATCAACCATACCAGCGATCCTCACTGTATATATATATAACTTAAAATAGTGTTTTATATACGGAGTACGACATCCTAGCGTGTGATGTAACAAGACTGGATTTGATCTTTTGAAAATGTAATTAAACAATTTATTAATTATTAATAGTCAACTGCTCAAATGTCAAATGTATTGCATACTATTTTTTCTTTTTTCTAGTTGATAATGAGTGGATAATTATTTGAAAAAAAAAAACAGAAAATCAATGATTCCTTGGATTATTTGAAGTGTTCCACAAACACAGCTTATTCATCATTCGTTACAAATATAAGAAAGAGTAATTCGTACCGGATTTTCCAAAAGGGAAGCATTTGACTTGAAGAGAAGCATTGCTTATGAATCCACATCTCAAATGATCCATCTCACAAGTGCTACAACTTGGAGAATCCCATTTTAGCCAAAGATCTTGATTGTTGATATAAGTCGAGAATCTCGGTTTCTCAGCAACAACCGGCCGAGAGACTGGAACATCTACTGTCTTGACGATCTTACAAGAAGGCAGCATAGATTTTGCGAGATCTAAACTAGTTGTAACCAAGAACGAGGTTGTGGAATTGCCTAGACATGGGATGGATTCAAACTCGGACGACATAGCAATCTCATTATGACAGGTCAAGAGCGTGTATTTAGCAAGGTAAAGAGCAGAGAAAGGAGAACCCGAGACGTCAAAGGTCAGCAGCTTTCTTGCTAAGCAAGCTTCAGGGTCATAGAGACGTATATGCTGCTTTTCATAGTCGATCTCTCTGACAAGAAATGTTCCGGACTTGGGAAGGTTGAGAGCTGCGTTTTGACTAATGGTGCAGTGGAGATCGAACCCTGGGTGGCCACAGAAGTCAGGATGGTTCGGTTGTAGCCAGAAAGGGAAGCGGACATGGACATCAAGAAGACCACATGAGGAAGAAGAACAATCTTGTGGGTGAGAAGCACGTAAGAGAGGTAAGAGGAAGAAGATGAAAAAGAAGGGTTGGTTTGAGAAAGTCATACTTTGGTTTTGGTATCAAGGGAGGGACATGAAGACTTGTTCTTACAACTTTATATCATTCTAAGATAAATTTAAATATTCTCTTGGTTCAACTAAACAATATTATAGTCGTAGGATCTAGAGAAGAATCCTAGTTGTTCTCTTCTGATGATGCTCGCTAGAAAACAAATGTTAGAAATAATGGAGACATGTTTAGGGAAGACTAAACCTTGTACTTATTCAAATGAAAACCTTAATTAACGCATAACTTATAGTAATTTAAAAAAAACATCTAGCCGTCCAGGAAATGTAACATTTCCAAATAATCTCTTTATATTTGTTGCAGTTTAAATGAACAAACGAATATGCCTCACTATACAAGTTTTTTAAAAGGTATCGTCATGCAAAACCATGACTATATATGAAAGAATATTAAATAAGTTATGATTAATGCGTGTAGCCAAAAAATCAGATATAAAGAAAAGATACGTAAGCGAGTAGATAGATATATGTACAGTAGTGACCAAGAAAAACATGGATTTTAAACATCTTTAACACTAGACAATATGAAACGGGTTCAGAATGAAGAGAAAACGTTCCATCATGGGGGTGTAGCTCATATGGTAGAGCGCTCGCTTCGCATGCGAGAGGCACGGGGTTCGATTCCCCGCACCTCCATTATGTTTTGCATGGGCTCGACCACAACCCCAGCAGTGATCTAACCATTGCCTTTAGTGACAAGTATTAGAGTTTCAGTTTTTATGTCACAGACACATGCATTTTTAATGTAGAGAAAGATAAATATTTGAATAAACAGAAAACTACTGTAACACTGAGATTGTCATTACCAGGAAATGTCACAGAGAAATTAACAACACAACTTTGCACATGTCCATAGAATGACACAGAAATTAAAAAGTAGAGAAACAAAAGGCAACAGATTATTTTTATATAAAGGCAAACCAAGAGTGTGTATATGTACTATAGTGTTCCAAGTTAAAGAGTGGTAACGATTCACACAAGAACCAATTCTATTGTTCCTGAGAGCGAACCACTTCATCAAGATGGTAATCCATCACATCAGACAAGGCTTCAAGAAATGCAGCCTCGCTCGTCCCGGGAAGCACTGCTTCTTGAGCTTCCTCTACCATCTCCTCCACTAGAGATTTCTTGCTCAGAGTTTCTCTGCACATCATGTTCCCAATCTCAAATGCTGTCAATCCTCTCTCTGCTCCTTTCTTCAGAAGTATTGTTGAGATTCTGAGTGTTCTAGCTGTTTTCAATGGCACTTTCCATCCATGGAACTTCAGGAGGTTGATATCTTCCTCCGCGTCTAGTGATCTTATGTAGTCTAGTGTCTCCCGAGAGTATGGTTTCCTGGCTTGTGACCAGTAAAGCCACTCGAACGTGCAGTCCTCAAACTGTTGCAGAAACAAAAATCAGTTTCAAGGCAATGTCCCAAAAGGTTCAAAGAAGAGGCATAGAACTTACGCTTTCAGGCAAGCAGTATCCATGATCAATTGGGACAAGAACAATCTTTCCTTCTTTGTCTTTTCTCATTAAAATGTTACCACCATGTCTATCTGCGTTAGCCAGTCTAATATCCAGCACAGAGATCTTGTGAACTTCCTCCACAGGAAACAAAGCTGGACCCATATCTTCACAACTACCATCATTCTCAGTAAACATCTGAAGTGATCCAATCTTGGTTTTAACTCCATTTGGATGGTTAAAACCGGGATGCAGGCATTCAACCATAGTCGTGGGAGGCACACCAGCAAAACCTCTCTCCTCTTCCCCACTTTTGGGATGATCCAATAAGTAAGCAGCAACTTCCCTTAACGCACCTTCACCAACCTTTGTTCCTTTCTTCAAACCTTCTCCGTTTGGGGAAAGTGGTAGCCCATGTGGATTGTTTTCAGCTGTTGGCTCCTCATCTATAGGCTTAAACACACCAACATACTTGTTTCCAGACGAAGCCTGCATGAAATAAGCCCCTCCTGTTCCCTCTCTTGACCTCACAGGAGGATTCCCACTTCTTAACCCATCAGAGGCAGAGTTAATCATATCTTTCACCACAAGTGGTAACTTTGCCTTGGGATTAACGACGAGAGGCTCCAAAGAGAACTGCTTCCTTGACGGCACAATGCTTGCTTGTGGAGGAGCAACAATAGACAACTCAAAGCTCTTATCCACAGGCTTACCACGAACTTTAGCAGATCTCCTCACAAGCAGATGCAAAACAGAGTCCCCATTTCTACAAATATCATTAATAAGACTCCCATCCTCAAGCTTCTCACCTTCGTAAAGTATCTCAGAATCAACAAAGTCACCACCTTTCTGCTTCGAAATCTGCTTCTTCACATACCCAATGTTCCTCCCTCTCTCAACGTGAAACCTACAGTGCTTCCCACAAGTGGTCTTCACATCAAGAACCTGGAGATCAGACACCTTAACAACCAAATGAAGCACGTTCCCTTCACTCACACCGTAATCACGCATGTTGGAGCTGCTCCTCGCCAGCTCTCTCCCTCCGAACACAAGCTTCTGGTTCCTCACAACGAACCCACGATAAGACTGGATCCGAAGCTTAACGGATTCAATCGAATCGGACTCGAGGACTCGCATCGGTATCACCGTTCCAGGGAGGGTTAAGTAAACCAAAATGGTCTCTTCAGGAAGCGAATCGGCACGAACCAGAGGCATTAGAAGAGGCTCGTTACGAACCGGGCTTAAGGTTACACCAGCTGATGACATCTTTCGGAGAAATGTACGAACTTTTCAAACGGGAAAAAAAAAAGTTTCGAACTTTTTGCTTATATACAACAAACCGCGAGAATCGCCTAAAACTCCAAATCCATCATCTTCCGGAATACAACGATTAAAACCCTAGAAATCAAAATCTGAATTGAGCAAAACGACGGCGTATCGTCCAAGAGAGCGGATTCTAACCAGAAGGAAAGAACCAAAGAGGGAAATGGGACACGGAGTGGGGATTTAAGGAGGATCTAATTATAGCTTAAGGGTTGAATCAATGGCGTACAAAGCGTTCGCAGCTCGAGAAACAAGGGGGTGGGGGAAAGAAGAAGAAGACTTTAGGAAAGAGACAGAATGACACGTGTCGATATTTGATTTGTTTGGGTGACGCGTTAGCGAGAGTTTGGTCTTTTTTTTTTGTTGTCAAAGGTGACGACGGTCACGTTAATACACCGTTTTAGGATAATGATTGGTACACGCTTTATTTCTCCGGTTTTGGGAGAGTTTTTATAAGGAGTTTAATTCAGTGAACCGGTTGATTAACGGAAATGTCATTCGTATGGGCCTTAAGTTTTATATTTGGGCCATAAGCTTTAGAAATGGGTTTTTAAAGACTCTTCTTCCATCGTAGTTACCATGTGTTTATGCCTCAGTTGAGCATTGGTTCTCTTCTTCTTCTGCAGAAAATGCAGAATCTTTTTTCTTGTTAGCAGAAAGCGGTTCGAGTCCTTGAAGACGCCAAAAACAACCTCGTAGGTCCAAGCAGTTGCTGGCAAAAATGCACATGATTACTTCTTGTCACAGAAGAACAGAGGAAGATAAATAAAAAACGATGAGAAGCTGTCTCAAGAATTTAGATGATCATAATACCACTCGCATACAATTCAGAGAAGGAAAAAGTCGAAATATATTTAATATTTATTGATTTTCTGAAGTAGAAAAAGATAAAGTGACTTGACATATGTATGTATAACATAATGTTAGCAAATATAACAGAAACTGTATTCCTTTCACTCTAAGAAAGAGAACAAACAAAAAAAGATTTTATCTATGTCTAAGTTGAATCTCAAGTTTGCCTAAACTGAACAAAGAGAAGAAGCTTTCACTTGAATGTGAAAAGCTACAAATCACCAGAAACCTGTGAACTATGAGATGGTACTAATGGCTGCTGCGGGTAAGCCGCTGCTGCTGCTGCTATAAGCTTCTCTTTCATCAATGGATCCGACCCGTTATTAGACTTTATCACAAAAGTGTGAAACATTGTCTCTTCAGCAGATGAAAGCTTAGACTCCACTAGACTAACCTCTGAGTTACTCATTGCTTGTATTATTCTTGAAGCTGGATGTGACTCTAACGGTGAGATTACTCTTACAACAACATCTTCATTCACAGCTTTAATGTCAACAACTTCTTGACTCTCTGTTCTTACTCCTTCAGCTTCAATGGTCTTTACCTTTTCTTGAAGCTCTTTGATGTAAGAAATGGCGTCTTCAAGAAGAGAAGCTTTGTCCATCTTAGAGATGTTTGGAACAACAGCGCGTAAAGCGTAGAATCTCTGGTTAAGCTTCTCACGTCTCTGCCTCTCAGCTTCCACATGGTTTAATGGCTCTTCTCTTCCATTTGCAGGCTTTCTCCCTCGCTTTTTCGGTCTCTTCTCTTCTACAACAGAAGCTGTTCCTCCTGCTAATAAGCTTGCTGGTCTTTTCTCGGCACAAGAATCTGCAGCAAACTCTATCTGCATCTTGTAACTGTTATCATTCTCTTGCACTTTCACATCACTTCCCTGAGATGTAAAACCAAATGTTAAGCCTTTGTTGTTGTGATCAAAGCTATTCAGTTCCTGTCCGAAAAGCTTGTGAATTCCTCCTCCTCTACTCACCGGCTCAACTCTCCTCATGAACAAAGCTTGAACAGACTTAACCAACTCAACATTCTCAGGCAAAGACCAAACAGAACCAAGCTCAAGAACACCAGCATCAGTAGGAACCATAACAACCGTCCTGATCCCCGCAGACTTCGCCATAAAAGACCTGAAACAGTAATCAGAAACCCCATCTGAAAGCCACCACACATGTTTCCCCGAAGCAAAGCACCTCCCAGGACCTCCTTCACCGTGATTAAAGAAGAAGTACATCGAAGCCAAGAAGAAAGTCTCAGTAGCTGTAACATTCTCTAAGCTCAAAGCATAATTGTCTTCATCAGATTCGCCAAACACTCTCTGAAGCTTCTGCAACACTCTCTTCCTCATCTCCTGCCATCTCATCTCTTCCTCTGCTAATCCACTAACAAGTTTTGATCCTTCTGACTGGTTAGGCTCACGACAACACCCATCTCCCCAACCTAGGACTTGATGTCCGGATCTAGACATGGTTTGTTGCCACAGAATGGCGTAGTTCCAGCTGAAATTCTCGGAGTTTGGCCATTCCACGAGACTAGACAGCTTCTTGCTCAGATTCTCATCAGTTTCCATAACGAGAAACAGATTCTGATTCGAGGATGAGATTGCTCTGAGGAAATCAGAAGCTAAGTTCCCTAAAACTGCATTAGCCATCGATGCCTCTTCCTCGTCCCATCCTAAATCATTCATCTTTCTCAAGATTTACAAAACCAAATCCAATTAAAAAAAAAAACCTTTCTTCTACAAGACTCAGTGATGCTTGAAACCATGTAAAGTTTCTGATAAAAACGAGAACTTTACCGAGAGAAAGTGGTGAAAAGGTTCGATTTTTGAAACAAAAAATGAAGTTTTGAAACAAGAGAAGGTATGAAAAGAAACAAGAGAGCTTGAAGAAGATACAGTTTGAGTTTGAGAGGAGAGGAGAGGAGAGGAGTGTGGGGTAAAGTTCGTATGAATGCTCTTCCTTTTTTTAAAACCAAACCATGGTTTACTTATGCAATGTACTAGAGTTTGGTTGTGAAACCATGGTTGAGTTTCCCTCCAAGGTTTGGTTCTATTAGAATCCCGATTAATGTGTGAACCAACCTACATTCCCTGATTTTAAGATTAGTGACTGTCTTTGTTTGTTTCCGGATAAAGATAAACCATAATCTCTGTTCATTTATTTTGCAAGTTAATACTACTGTACTTTATAATTAATAAAGCTTTATCATATTTTCTGGATTACCCTTAATTATCGGTTCTGGTTAATTTTGTTTGAATGTTATCTTCGAAAAACTTTGATATTTGCATTAAGATATTATTCACTCGATTTCATATTAAATGTCGTTATAATTTTGTTTAAGTATAAAGTTTATTTTACATTTTCAATGCATTATAGAGAATTTTTTATTTTTATCTATATATAAAATTTATTAATTATATATATATATATATATAATATAATAAGGAAACTAAAAAAAATATTATTTTATATTTATTAAGAAGTTTTAAAAGAAATTTATTATGAAACCAGAAGAAATATATAACAAAATTTTATATACATAAGTGTGTATGTAATTACGTTAGATTTAATGTATATACACATATGGACTTAATAAGTATAAATCACATCAAATAAAGTATAGATCACATGGTCGAAAGATTTTTGATATATTCTGTACCAAATTGTACTGAAATAATTGTTTATAATATTTGTTTTCTCAGCCAATAAAAATAAATCACATGCATAAGAAAACAAAAAAGAACAAAATCGAGTGAATTGTAGGGGTCTCGTGGGGTGTTGGTTATTTCAGACATCGTTATAAACGTGGGTCCATTTAATTTGACTCTGTGTTATTAGTACTTATTGCTATCATTCAAAATCTTTTAATTTTTTTCTGGTAGATCTTTTAATTCAATATGGACTATTACGTTTTCCTTTATTTTGAAAAATTTGAGAGAAATTTATGTGTCACATAGGATTTGCGTGAATCTCATGCACAATAGTAACGTTCAACAAAAGGAGTCACGTTCCGTGAGAGCACATGTGATGAGTTTAACCTACTTTTTTTCTCTCCTCATGTGTTTGTAACTCCTTTTTTTGTAACATTGTGTTTGTAACTTTCTAATTGTTTCCTCGCCTTAATTTAAAATCAAAACACGTATATTGACTAATACCTGATTAATATAACATGTTCTTAAAGCATTATTGCTGGAGTTTATATCGGGTCTAAGTAATTTTATAATGAGATCACTATATATCACAACGCTTTTGTATAGGAATGATTTATATTATGAATTTATATATGATGATCTCAAAAAAAAAGAGAAGAAAGTTTTATGATAATAATACAAAACACCTTAATAGTGTAATGATTTATAGACATAACTTTGTTTGCTTTGTACGGCCAAGTAGATTTAGACCAAGCCTGAATGATAGCTAACAATATTGTTTGAGATCGTAATTCTAAAATTTTAGAGGGGATAATGAAGCCATGCACATAGCTTTTTCTTTGACATAACTTTTTATTTTTTTGCACCAAGTTATTTTGTACAAGTCCTCTATGAGGATCAAAATGCGTTTCTAACCCTTACTAGTTACTACTAATAACGAAGGAAGCAGAAGTTAGTTTTAAAAACGAAGCTATATGTATGTAGTTTCATTTCTTTGTATAAAATTCAGTGTATAATAATTACAAGGAAGGTAGGGTTTAGTAACGTATGGCAGAGAGCAAATAGAGGAGAAATGTGGGGTCATGTGGAGACACTCGTGACTACGGTGGTCTTTATTACAGACAATTACTTCTCATGTCTCACACGCTTTTATATCTTATGATTTGTCATGTTTCACTTATTTTAGTATTAAAATCTTTTTCTTTCATGCTAGAACGCGTTTTATTTTTCAACAAGTTATTAAAATATATACAAAGCTAGTCCAGTTTTGAAATGAAAGTTATTTTTGAATTATGCAGTAACGACTAATATCACTTAAGTTGTTTGTTTAATACTAGATGATAGTGATGCAGTTAGGAACTAATGAACTAATGCAGAAAAATAATTGATTGGCTTACGCAACTAATCTTTATCCGTCACGCGTTTTTCGTGGGCTTTCAACGGGCCCATGAGATCGACATTTTAACTTTATTTTCTTAAAGTACGGCAAATACATCATGCGCCACGTTCCCCGTTTTTAATCTCGCACGTCCCACGTGTGACAAATGCTAACCCAAGCTTACTGTAATTCACCCATGGTTTTGGTTTAGTTAACATTTTTTTATTATTATTATTCTGCTGCAAAATAGTATTAGAGGTAAAAACTCGTGTGCAAGAGTTAATAACACTAAAATCAAGCACCAGAAGAAAAAAGAAAAAAGACAACATATAATTAGAATGTATAGTTGACTTGACGAAGAAACTCATTTTTGCAATTAATATATTTTTATATTGAAGAGTAGAGAACGTGATATCTGCCTGGACCAGTGTCAGTAACGTTGCCGTTTCATTCGAATTTAGATAATCAGTTCGATGAACGAGTTTTCACGTACGCTTACACGATATAATACAAACACGTTTTCTTCTCCTTTTATATATGCCGTTTTGTTTTCTTATATACGGAAATTTATTTAATTTCAACAAATTAAGACATCTTAGATTTATTATGGTTTTGTATTAAATGCACCGACATACTCGGGAACTAAAAGTCTCACCGACAGAAATTCTTGCCCGACATCATAGACGTACCAATGCTACTAACTTAACCCAACAAATATCAATGCTCTCGAGGTTTAAAAGTCAACGATAATTTTTCGGGTTCAGCCCACTAGAATCATAGGCCTAAAGGAATAAAGATAAGCCCATTAAACGTCGTACCTCTCTTAATGGGTTTAAAGAACAAACCCACTAGCTCAGTAATTTTTGATGCATAACTTACATTTCTTTGTTTGGTTTTGAAATATTCATTCACGGGGGTTGTTGTTGTTGTTTTATCTCTTGTATTTGTGTTACAGTGTGTTTATGTATTTTGTCTGATGGTCATGGTTACTATTATTATGGAGAAAGCATTTTTACTTCCCAAAGAAAGTCCATTCGATATAAAAACTAGCTTATATGTGGGCCTATTAAATGGGCTTGTGTTAAGAAGAACCTGGCAGATTCGCTTTAACGATGGCTCATTATTTAATTTAGCAAATTAATATTAGTATTATAATTACTTTTGATTAATTATTGTTGTATATATGAAGACAAATGTAAGAAACCTGCTCCCTTCATCTTGGGTTCCGCGTAGTGAAAGACGACCCACCTCTCTTTTATTTGTTTTTGATTATTGTTAATATTTATAGTATTGATTATCTTAACTTTTTAATTATTAAAGAAAATCCTCACCTAAGACCACGTTCATCGTTCGTAGTTAATCATCACTCAGAACTTTAGACATGCGGAATCACACACTAAGCTTGAGGGAGGAGATCATAAGCTCGGTGTCGGTGGGAACGTTCAGTGATGAAAACCACATGTTAATGAAGAGTCCAGTTTGGGCTTCCTTTACATAGTTAATCACACAACCAAGTCATTTCTCGGCAGATCATTTTGACGTTAGCTCCATAAATCCCTGAATTTAAATGTATACATTTAGCTAAAAAAATCACAAATTTTATTTAACGCAGAGTCCTATCACAAGCAGTATGTGATCAGTCTTGCATGAACAGAAGATAACTAAATGTTGTCTATGATTTGATATTTTCCTTAACAATAATGATTTAACAAATTAATTTATCACGCATAACATGGTATAACCATAGTTCTTGAGTAAATGGATGTAATTAACTGACAATTGTTTAGCAAGCGGGTTATAGTATAGTAAACAGTGATGCTGTTAGAATCAATAAAATGTTGTAGAAAATCACTAATATTAAAAATAATATCATATGGTGAAGATGAACATTATATTATTGTGAATGGTGTAATAGTAGTTTGGTAAATAATATTCGGTGACGTGGTCTGTTAATTTCCATTAGCAAAAGAGTCTATTGACTTTTATGAATGGTTGGTTGTCACTTGTCAACAGTAAATAAAAATCCAGAGTTGGATCATTAATAATCACAAATGATTAGAGACATATTTAATGCATTGTCTTATATTTCTTCACTCTCCACTACCTAAAAAGAGACAAGCAGCTTAAAGCTGAAGAAAGAAACAGAGTGAACCAAAAAAAGAAACATGGGAGAAGAGAAGGAGAAGGAGAAGGAGAAGGAGAAGCTGGCGGTTGTGTTAGCTGCAAAGTCAAGATCATTGTTGTACACATCATCACCTGCTACTCCATGTGTGTTTGCTTCTCCGATTCACACTCTTGCCTCTGTTCCGTTTTGCTGGGAAGATCAACCAGGCAAGCCCAAGAACCGTTTTCGTCCTCTTTCTTACCCAAAATGTCTTGAATTGCCACCACGCTTGCTCCTTCCCGGAGAGTTTACTCAAATGCCTTTGCCTGAGAGGAAGCATGGGCTCTTTGGGTTCATTAGGAGGAAAGGGAAAGGAGAGGTTGTTTTCAGGGGTAGTTATGTCTTTCCGTGGGAGAAGGAGAGAGCAGGTGAGATCAACAACATGAAGATCATGAAGTTTAACAGATCAGGGAGCTTCCACGGTGGTGGTGGCTCTGTAAAAGGATCTCACTTTTGGGTAAATCAATCGTTTTTAATCTTTCTTTGTGACTTTGTTGTCTTAACAAGTCTTCTCTTACTTATTGGGTTTGACTGGGGGAATGCAGGAAAGTTTATGCAGGGGACTGAAGCAAGCAATGCCATGGAAGAACAAGAATCTGAGAAGCAAAAGTCTCTGAGCATATGTTTCAAATGCATTACAAGTCAAACACTGATCATCTTTTGATCTACCTATTGAGGATCAAGTTGATGTAAACAGAGCTACTACGTATGAGAAATAGCAATTTCATCATATTGTAAAATTATTATCTCTGCTGATATGTATGTATACTATCATGTGGCAACAAAAGTTTAATGTTTTTCGATTTGTCATTAAGAAATGAATACATCTTATTAAAAGGATGAACAGAGAGTGTACTTACACACATGTCTTTTATATCTGTTTCAGAACCAAAAAAGAAAAAGAAAAAACATTGAGTCTGGCTTATTGCATTGGTCAATAGAAAGAGTTAAAAAGACAAAAAAAAAGGGAATCTGAATGTAAAAAAACAGGGGAAAACATTGCGTTAACTTGTTTGGAAGCCTCAAGAGAATCTAACAAACAACATAAGAGAAGATGTAAATGACACTTTTGCTAACAGAACATGTCCCAGAGTATTCAAAGTAAACACATTTATTATTACCAACACCACCAATCAAGCAAGAGGCGGCAACAACAGGCTCCTGCACAATGAACATCCTCAGTTTCCCCATCACCACTGCCATCTTTTCAGTCTCTTCCAAAGCTGAACATATGTATGCACTCACATGAAAGATATTTTCAAATGATTTTTTAAAAGGGAAATCTCAAACTAGAAGCATACAATATTAACAAAATTCTTAACAACAATTTACATTCTCTTTAACCAAATACAAAAGCTGCAGCATTACAAGTAATCTTAAACTCATTTCAAGAAGAGTGAATTTTTTTTCATAAAACATTTCAAGGTCTTTCCTCTTCTTTTCTCTGTTCAGACTAGAAAGATAGAATCTGCATCCATCCAACAGTCCATCCCAGAAGCAAACCAGCACCAACTAGACTCAACCCCCAAGCTAAACCAACAAGACCACTCGGTTTACCTCTTTTGCTTCTTCTCTTTCTCCCCTCTTTTCTTCCTTTCCCAGGGATGGAAACCGTTGGTGGCTTCTCAATCTTCTTGCTCTTCATTTGGAGGTATAGTGCTTCAAGCTGCAGCAGTTTTATCAACTGCTTATACCCGAAAAGCTCTGAGGCTTGCTTGAACAAGAGCTTCACCAAGTCCTCTTTCTCCGCACACGCTTCTTTAGCCATGTTTTCAGCTTCCCTAGCTCTCGTTTGAGAACGCCTCAGCGCTTCTAGCAGCTCAGACTTGCTCAAGTCAGACTCAGAGGAAGCCTCCTCGGTTCTGTTCTTGAAGCTGCTGCTTGGCCCTTGCTCGTGTGGACTACTACCATAATAAGAAGAGCGTTTCATCTTCTGTGGTTTTGGTAAGTCACAGTTCTCAACAAAGTCAAGAGACCTTTGTGCAACCAAAGAAGCTAACTCATCTTTGTCTGTAGTTCGCCACCAGGGTCCAGCTTTCTCGCTTGAGAGGGGATTCCACGGAGAGCTTGGATCGAAAGGTAGCTCATTCAGTAACTTGTTCTCAGAGGAGGATTCATCTTTCCCAAAAGAACCATAACTCTCCCTTGCTGTCTCCATCAACTCTTGAAATTAGTAAAATACCACTGAACGGTTAACTGTTCTTTGCCACACTGCTCTTGTTTCTGCTGCTGCTGCCACCATTTCCCACCATTACTCTGTTATAACAGATTAATTGGTGATAATAAAACAAGAATCAATTCAAGATCAAATGTAACCTTTTGATTCCCATTTAGAGAAGAAAATGAATCATTTTAAAAGTTGGAATCCTTATGAGATGGGCACATAGACAGATCCATCACCAGAAAGCTTTACAGAAAAAAAAAACATTAGAATCTGATGTTTTGCTTCAAAGGAAGTTGTCCTAATAATCTTCTAACAAAACATATGCAGATTCTTGTCAATATTATTAAGCAAACTCTTCTTGCTTTCTTTTTTACTTACTTACCAACCAAACAATCATTCTTTCCAATTCAGAATCAAAATCCACATTAAAAAAACATTAAACCCGATGATGATCTAAGTTATCAGAACCATATTCATCAACCAA